>JABXWE010103236.1:0-32864 GCA_014611495.1 Limonius californicus | reverse complement strand
GCTTGGATTTTGCTGGCACCACTTTATTCATAGCTTCCAAAGCTTCGTCCAAGACTGCTGAGGGTACAATAACTTCGTTTTCGTCTTGAACTTCTAAAATTCCAGACATTTTTGTCTCGCAAACACACAAAATCCGAAAGCGTCACAACTTTAGAACAATGTAAACAACTGGTTGTTAAGGTGTGAAAATTAGTTTCGCAGTCTACACGATTTCTCGATTGAATTTTTTTAAATTCCAATTTGAATTTTTTCATAAAATCCGTCAAAATGAAATAAAAACATATAAACACCCTGTGAATCAAACATATTTATTCATTCAAAGAAATGATCTCACTCGCACTGCGTGCTCGTGATCTCAACATCTTTTCATGACTAAACGTATGTTTGATTCACTTGGTGTTTAATATTTAATAATAAACGTTGTAAGAATGCAGACTGCAGACGACAGAACACACTACAACTTTAAATTTAAACTTTGGGAACATTCGTGAGGCAACGCCGGAAATTATCGGAAATTTACTGGCAACAGCGCCCTCTAGGAACTATGGACATGTATTAAGTAACTGGTTCAAATAGCTCCATTTAACTGTCATAGGCCTGGTGGTTCGTTTACTCCATGCTAAAATACGAAAACGCTACCTAAATTTACTTTCAAGTAGGCGAGGTTTATGGTCCAGGCATCGTGGGTGAAATAAACTTCAGACACTGGTGTAGGAATTTCAGAGGTGACCGAACAAACGTGCGCGATGAGGAACAAGCGGCAGACCTTATGTTGTCAACGACGAGCTTGTGCAAAAGGTGAACAGGAATATTCGTAAATATTGGAATTTCACGATTTTAGAAATGACCGCAACTTTATGTCGAATTTCACTTAGGGTGCTATATGGAATTATCACGACCAGGCTACTGTACCACAAGCTTTGTGCGAAGTGGGTGACAATGTCCTTGGTAGATGTTTACAAATTCCGCATTCTGCACTGATCTTCTTGCACCGCTACGAAACTGACGGCGATGAGTAACCTGAATCAGATTGTGACCGGACACGATCCTTGGATTTCGCACAAAAACGTTGAAACCAAACAGCAATCATTGCAGTAGAAGCACGCAAGTTCCGTCAAAGCTTTAATTTTCAAGGAAACGTTCGCAAACCAAAAGCTTACGGGCGTTGTTTAGGGGCCAGGAAAAACGGATTGTTGATGGATTTTCTGGAAGAAAAGACGGATCGCGAAAGAACTAATAGATTCCAGATTTTTACACAGCTAATAAAGTAATAATTAAAGTAAATGGAGAGTATTTGGGTCCCATAAATGCTAAAGCACGACATTTTGTACCTAGGTAGGTTAAGATATAACTTTCAATAACCTAGGAATACCAATAGCAAGGACCTCGATATGACAATGAAAAATGGAGTTGTCAGTCGAGGTCAAAGTGAAATGCGTTTCGGTCTGGCGCGGTGTCGGACCCCGGCAGAAGCGATAACCGTATTTTACTTAGTTAAGTTTAAGGTGTATGTTGCATGCCAATGAAAGTTGCATTAAATAATATGATATGGAACAACAAACACATGAACACCGAAACAAAAAGCGGAATATGTAAGAGTGCAGTCCGACTTGTCCTAACTTATGCTGCAGATACGAGGAGATACGCAAGCAACTAAGCAGATCATGGAAATAACCGAAACGAAAACCTTAAGAAAAATAAGTGGCAAAACTAGAAAATAAATAAAGACCAGTGTCACGTATAGCCAATAAACGAGTGGATCAAAACAATAATAAAGGCATGGAATGACCACATCCCAAGGATGGAAGAAACACGTGTTGTGCGATTGGCGAGAGACAAATCGCTAATACGAAAACGTTCATAAGGCAGTTCGGCAAAAAGATGGAGGGATTCTCCATAAGCTGGAAACATAGACCTAACCAGAAGTCAGTAGAGAATATTTCCTGGAACGTGGTACGACAATTAATCCAGACGTGTACGGTAAAACATTAGTAACACTGAGAAGAGCGATTCAGAAGAAAATGCAAGATAACGTTCGACCACCACCTACACAATCCCGACTGATTATCACCTCTGCCTACATCTTAATAATTATTTAAGAAGTTTGTTTTCTAGACGACAACGACATCAGAACGACGGTAGAAAATTGGTATTAGTCACAAGCGGTAACCTTCTTGTATGTCGAAGATATACAAAACTTGTACCACTAGATGATAAATGTTTCAGTTCAGATAGTGACTATGTAGAGAAATAGTTTAAGAGTACATATAAGATTTAAGGATAATACATTAGTTTGAACGGCCGATCAGATCTTAGTTTCCGAATACGCCTCGCATATATTCTTCTTCTTAGACCAGCGCCTATCGAAGGCTGGCAACTTTTAAGGCAATTTGTGCTTTGGATGCTGTGCACGAAATAAAGAAGTTGCTGAGTTATCACACCACACTCGGAGATATTTGAGCTACGATTTTCTTCTGCATCCTCCTGAGCCTCTTCGTTCTTAAATTGTTATTTGCAGGACGAGTAAGTCGTATGTATGTCCTCTTATAGTATGTCTAATTCTTTTTTTTGCGGTCTGTACTACTTTTGTTTCTCTGTTCATTCTTCGTAGTACCTCTACTTTTGTGATTCTGCCCAATCGTGAGCTTCGCAACCTTTTTTAGTACGTCCACATCGTAGTTCAGTCCATGCTTTCATGCTATATAACAAAACAGGCATCACATATAAATAAAAAATTCGTGTACGCAGTTGCATATGAAAATCTGGATTATACTTAGCAATGATTTCATTTTGTTAAATGCATTTCTTGCCTGTTCTATACTTCTTTATATATCTTTCTGCCGAGCCTGTTATCACTGTATCTAAATATTTGTATTTTGGTGGACGTTCGATTTCCTGGTTATTACTCTAGTAGTATATATCTGCGTAAAATAAACAGGCAAAAGTTTCAGCCAGGATGTGTTAAGCGGACGCCCTTTACATTCAGGGTTGTCAAAATCACTATTTGGAAAAGCATTGAATAGTGCAGAGTTACATATAACAGAAATTTGTCAAAACTGTATATTCTATGGAAATACTTACTTACTTTCCGTATCCGGCTCACCATATCAAATAGACCCTTCCTAGTATTCAGTCATACGAATGGCCTTGCTATTGGTTAAAATAGTATCTTCCACTGTGCATGAACTTTCCATGTGTGGGCATGAAAACAAATGTTGTTGACCTTAGGTCGCCCCACATTCACAGATATCGTCTTCTCTGTAACCCCATCTCTTCAGATTACTTTTGCAGCATGCCACGCCCGTCCTCAATCTATTAATGGTTTTCCACGTTGGATAGTCCAGGTGGCTACCAGCAGCCAGCTCCTCCTGTGGCTCTATCCACCTACGTTCCGCCATCTCACGCCACAGGTTAAGGCGGCATCGCTTCCAGGGGTGTTGTCTTCTGCAGAAAGCTTTTTCGGGACTTCAGTCTGCATCGCTGGATCTCGTGTCCATATAGGGGATGCCTGTGGTCGGTAGTTTGCTTTTTTCTTTCTGCTTCCGAGGCAAACATCTCCCGATGACGGGTGGAGCAATACCACCTATAAGGTAGATTTTCTCTATCGGTGTCGGCCTTAGACATCCTGATATTATGCGAACCGTTTCGTTAAGTTCGACGTCAACGCTCGTGGTATGTCAGTACTGAGCCCATATAGATGCCTCATTTTCTGCAGCGGAGTAACACAGTGCCATCGCCGAAGTGCGAAGTGTGTGGGGTTGCTCTCCCCATTTAGTGTTGGTGAGTTTTCGGATAATGTTATTTCTAGCGCATACCTTTCCTTTGGTCTCTTGGCAGTTTTTCCGAAATGAGAGTGTTCTGTCTAATAGGATTCCGAGATATTTAGGCGAGTCATTGTGTTCTAACTCTTGCCCTTGCTACACTATCTTTAGCTTTCTTCTTGCTTCTTTGTCTATGGAAATGATATCCACTTTGGAATATAATAAAGTTAATCATTTTTCGCATATTTGTTATTGTTTTAAGCCATTTCTTATTTTATTTATTTTGGAAAATTAATATTATAGCATAGATGTAGTAGCGATCTCTTCAAAATATAATTAAACCAAATATTTTGTGTAAATAAACGTGTTGCTATGCTATGAATTAAATCACTAGAGCCGAAATCGTAGGTTCCTGGATAAGCTAAATTTCTAACAAAATCTGCAAAATTGGTAACAGTAGTCACTCTAGTACATTAGCTGCCTGTATTTTTGGCACAATGGTGTCATAAAGCATGTCTGTGCAATGTACACGATGTTTATTAGTAACGCTAGTAAAGACTTTACATGAAATGTATGAAATGCTTATCCAAACGGCATTTTACGTTTCATACTCGCAAGCGTCATTTGGACTAATACAGACTGCATCTACAGTTGTGGCCTACGAGTCACATATAGACTGAAAGCATGGACTAATTGAAGATTTAGCAATTTTTGATGTACCTTTACCTTATGTAAATATTCAGAAACGTCTTTAAGTATGCAATTCTTAAAATAAACTATTTCTCTCCGTTTTTTCTTCGTGGTGAAAAATATCTTACTGTGATTATATAGAATTTTCGCAGAATAACGAATTATTGAAAGGAGTGCTAATGGAAAGGGAAGAGGATATGTGACTTATGGCGGACGCAAAGGTGTCCCTTTTTCGAGGTTGAAGTGCGTGGGTTCTACAGAACATACTCGAAAGATGCATTATCCGAGCTGCTACAAAAACCCCTAACCGTAATGAAATCAGATCCAGATGAGATTTCGAAGAGCGCTTGAGTGCGGTCTGCTCTGGAGAGTTTGCAAACCGCGCCAAATCCAATTCCAAGCCCATCTACAGCAACTCATTTTTATTTTCGATCTCAGCCACTTATTTCCGGTTTAAAACCGATTATCCCCGCATTACACCTAAATTAAGAGAAAATTGAACAAACGCATAAGCTGACTGACACACATCTAATTTATTTTATTAAATTACTTCGGGCGGCCTCAAATCTGACATTCTTGATTACTTTTCATTCGTTATTTTCCAAATGAGAAAAGGCATAACCTTTCCTCCTAGTAGTGGCACAAGTATTCTCGCCTCAAAATGCTAGGAATTATGATTAAACTTTCCGCAACAGCAGCAGTAAGTCGACTACAATATAAATGTACACCTGTATTTATGATACAACTACATACAGCGCAACATGCCGATTTTATTACAGTGCAATTTTCCTTTTGCAGCAAATATTAAATTCTTGCGCAGTCTAACGGGAGTTAGTCGAAATTCAGAAACAGTAATGTGGTCAGATGCAGCCCAGACCTCTAATCTTCGGACCGATTTACCAACAGGATATTGCATTACATATGCAATGGAACGTACTGCAGTATTTCTATTGGCTTGCTATCGAGCGGTTTAAAAAATAGTGCGCCCGATTAATATCCTACAATACGGAGAAAGTAAGAAAAAATTACGAGAGTTTTAAAATCAATTAAATTTACATCCCCAAGACCGAACTTATATGACAATCTCAAGGACAAAGTTAACAACAATCTTAAATAAAACTAAGCATTTTAGCATAATGTTTACATCACCCTATTCTACGTTGAAAAACAAGCAAAAAACTCTAATACCATTTTAGTATTAACTCTTTGGTTAAGGAGTTATTAATGCCCAAACTTTGACATTTTTTTCGACTTTGGCTGAGAAATCGATTTAAATGGTATCAACAACACTTCGTTCAACAATTAAAATAAGTAATCAAATATAAATTATAAGATTTCGGTAATTAGTTTACGTATAATTTAATATTTAAGAATGCAAAATCGATTTATAGTTTTGGAAGACGTTGCAACTATGCATTATAGGCTGGGTTGATTTTTAAGATGTAATAATAAAAAATTGATAGCTGAATGTATGACTGACGGATTGATTATTGTCATTTTTGACACTTGAAAAAGTCACTTTTCTAATATTTTAATAAAACTTCTGCTTCACTCATTATTTATTAGTTATTCGGTGTTATCATTGTTCTAAGTTACTTTGTTCCTTGTTTGTTTCTTCTGTTTTGTGTTTTTCGTTTAGAGAAAAAGCATGGCTTACAGTTTTCCCGAGTACGCAGATTATTTTTTTTTATTTATTAGCCCGCAACATCCCATTGTTGGGCAAGGGCCTCCCCCTGAGGGGGGCTGTTGATATGTATTATGTGGCGGTAATTTTCATCGAGCTTCAAATTTATATGCCGAACGTTATGTACACAGGAGACATCCTAATGCTCATGTTAATCAAAGACTAGATCAGCGCTTAAGAGAAACAGGAAGAATAGAACCTGTGCAGGGAGTTTGTGGAAGACCACGACATGTATTACAACCCGAAATAGAAGCGAACATCTTACAGATATTTGAAGGCAAACCTCGACAAAGTACCCGTTCTGTAGCTCGAAGACTTGATATTAGCCATACTGCTGTACATCGAGTGTTAGGAGAAAATCTCTATATCCGTTCCACTTCCAGCGAGTCCATGGGTTGCTTCCGGAAGATTATCCGCGAGGGATAGAGTTTTGCAGATGGTTATTACTTTCAATGAAAACATTTTATGGACGGATGAAGCTACATTTACCCGTAACGGAATGTTTAATATGCACAATATGCACCACTGGGCCGATGAAGACCCTCATGTCTGGCATCAAACTAATCACCAGTTTAGATTCCGCGTCAATGTATGGGCTGGAGTTATCGAAAATAGACTAATAGGGCCACACATTTTGCCTCGTCGATTAAACGCCGAAAATTTTGTCTATTTTTTTAAACAACGATTTTCCGGGATTGTTGGAGGAAGTACCGTTACTGGTCAGGAGAGACATGTGACCTCAGTTAGATGGAGCTCCAGCCCACTGGGGGCTTCAAACTAGGGATTGGTTAAACCAAAACTTTCCAGAGCGGTGGATCGGGCGCAATGCTCCGATATCATGGCCAAGAAGTCCCGACCTAAACGTCCTAGATTTTTTCTTTTGGGGTATTTTAGAAGCTCTTGTTTATGAAGTAAAAACTGAAACCGAAGAACAACTTATTGAACGGATAAACAATGCAGTTAGAGAAATAAAAAATTGTAAAATGCTGCAAAATCGAATACCAAACATTATTACTCGGTGTACTAAATGTTTAGAAGTTGCAGGTGCTCATTTTGAACAGCTATTGTAACCAAAAAAGGAGTTAAATTTAAATAAAACGTATTCAATCTTGAGTTGTAAATTATTTCAATAATTTTAGAGGGTATCCATGAAAAACATGAACACATACTTGATTTAATTACAGATTCACAAAAATATACGATCAAGGGTAACTAAATGCATGTCTCTTAGCTTTAAATTGTACAGCGTTGCCAAATTAAAAAACCTTTAAGTGCTTATAATTTCAAGACTCTTCGTCTAAGACCAAATTGGTGTTGGAGTTTGATGCTTGTTTTTCAACGTATAATTGCGTGGTGTAATTATTAGCCGCACGTTTTAATACACCCTGTATATGTTGGTTTTGAGATTTCCGCGGGTATTGTATGCTGTGATTGGCTTCCAGAAATTCTTCGGCGTAGCAACTTCTTAGTCCTGGGACGGACCGAGGTGGTTCTCTTGACGACGTTTCGGCAAAGTCCCATTTGCCATCTTCAGGTCTTGTCGGATAACTTTTTGCTGGTGCTTCTTGTAATACGACTGTAATTAATATTTTAATTAATAATTATGTTCGTTTAGTTTTGCTGCTTCATAGGAATTAAAATTCTATTCAAATTGCCGCTCTTATATTGATTACAAATTTCATTATTTTAAAAATTAAATTTATGGGAGGCCGCTTTCGAAACTTAGTCGAAAGCTTGACATGTTTATTTGGTCTGTTAACGCCGGCCAAAAGGAATTCTTAGACCCCATTTGTCAGCGGCATGGCCCTGAAGATGTTATGTTTCTCGGAAATCGCACCTGTAAGATTTTGTTCTGGAATAAATTTGGCTTGGATGAATGTTTTGTGGCAGGGGGTAGTCAGTGGACGCTAGGTCTTGGAAGTGAACTGACGTGCTTTCTCTTTTAAATACCGGGTTGTGTCGCAGCTCTTCTGGTAATTGAGTTATCGTTTCTTTTTTGCGTTAGGCAAAAGAAACTTCGACTTGTGTCAGCTTAAATATATTATCAGAGTGTCAGCTTCTTTGCAAAGACAATTCAGTGAAATTGTTCTCTCGACTTGCGTCGGATAAAAGCTATCAAACCCGTGGAAATCCTGTTTATCGAGCCGTTTTAAGTGATCCTCCCGTACAGCGGCGGAGATCGTGGCATCTGCAGTTTCCGTCTCTTCTCCCGCGACGTCGAAAAAGTTCTGGCGCGTATCGTTTTCTCCATCTGATCCAGTCTTCAGGGGCGTGCCAGTGAATTTTCACGCTTCCCGAAGATCTCAGGAACACCACAGTTGTGCCTCTCTCTGCTACTGAACAACAGTACGCTAGGAGAAATTTTAATTGTGTGGTGAAATCTTTTTCCGAGTTTAATTTTCAAGTTTCAAGTGCTGAACCTTTTAAATGCGACGTAAAGCGACCTCCAGTCGCCAGTTGTCCATTCTTGTTTTGGTTAACTGTGAAGTGTATTCATAAAATGTTTTATATTGTAAACTCCGACGCCACTGGCTGCGTAGATCTGTTCTAAGAAATTAAATATCGCAAGCTACTGACGACGAGCTTTTTTCAGTTCAAACGTTCCAACAAAATCTTATAACCATAAATTATGCCATTTTTAATGTAATCGTTATATTGTTTTTATCATGTGTCAGTAATTTAAAAGAAGTAGAATTATATTTGTCTTGAAATTTACCACATCTTTTATTTTTGTGTATTTTTATCTTTGTGTGCATGAATTTTGCAAGATTTATATATAGGAGGAGGCACAATAAAGGTGAGTCCGATTCCCATAAGCTGCTGGCTTCTCGGCCTTCCAGGAGAACCTGCAATCAGCTGTGAACTGGAAGGTAGCGCCCGTTAATTTTGACCTACTACGTACACAACTAGCAAGATTTTACTCTCGTAAGCGGTTTCCGGGAACCACCTCTACTCCCCTGAGCTAAGCTGTTGGCCTTTTACCGTCTATCCGGTTGCGGGTCGACGAAAAAGCTCGTTTAGCCCGTAACAACACTGAACATGCAAACTGCTAATCAAGAAATTGTACATTTACATTTTCCTGAAAATTATACACGAAAGAATTATTTTCATAACTGTAGACAGTGTGACAAACAGACCAAGACGGTAGAAGCTTCATGGAGATGCAAGTGCTGCTCCAGGATGTTTTGAAGCATACCATCTTCAACTTTAAACTTACTTAAATTTTTTGCAATACTGCGTTTCTTTATGTTCCTAAGTGTTGCTAATTATGTTCTGTTCAATAAAGATTTATTTAGGGGGAAATAAAATAGATTTTTGTGTTACTACTATAGCAGTAGATCGTCCCTGTGCATGGACAGTGGAATTTCGTGGGACGCTACTAAAGGTGTGCCAGGACAACCGATTTTGTAAAATGTACTGTCCGCGAATGTGTTAAAGTCAGTGGAAGTTCTTCAAGGTTAAAAGCAATTGAACTTCATTGTTACAAAGAAAATTGTTACTATATCCAAAACTTAGATTATTTACAAAAAATACAATAGCATTTTTAAATAGTTTTTGTATATTTGCATTTCCCTGAAATGTATATCCACAATCCTATAGTTTAACTACAAAATATGAGCAAATTAAAGTTTAAATTGTTGGCATTTGATTTTAGTGCGAACAACCTGGATTCGGTTTAATTTATGGATATGATTTGTAAATTTATGAGTGTATTTGTTAGTAGCTTTTGTTGGCAGTTCAAATAACACGCTGAAATGTTATATTCGATTTTTGATATTATTCACTCGTTTCGCTTTGAAAAATACGAATTTTTAGGGCATCTAAATTAATGAAAACATTAAGCATCAATTTGAAACATAAAAGATTAATCAGAAGAGTGGTTTTAATTATTAAATTGTATCGAAACTGTTTGAAAACAGGAAACTCTTCCCATGTTTAATTATTTCGTTGATTATTGATGACGGTATGGCATTTACTCTAGTAATTAATATCGATTTAATGTAATTCAGAAAACAATTTTGAATTAATTGGAACAAATTCCCGTAGGTAAATAATTAACAATTTTATCCGGATTGTTGACTGTATTGGAAATTTTATGAATTTACTTACTTGAAACTGATTTGAGTTTCTAAAATGGCGATTAATGGACAATTCAGCAATTTTCAATTACATTTGGCATTTGTGGGTGTCAAATAAACATCAAGGATAATTCAATTTCCCGCTACTTTTCGCTGGGTTCGATTACCGGGTTAAGGCGAAAGGAAAACATCAATAAATCATGCCGGCTTTATCTATGTGTGAATAAAGGCAGAAATTTTAAAATTCGGGCCGAAATGAGCACTTCCCTTGTTTGATCTATCTTTTTGCAGCACAAAGCTAACATTTTGAAGATAAATGTTATTTCGCCAGTTGAATATAAATCTTCGGCTGGATGTGATAACAGGTCCATAAATCAATCAATTTAAACACACGGAACAATGCACACAGAAGATTGATTAATCAACTTGATATAGGAAAGAACAGCCAGACCCGGATCATAAGCAAATTATTCTTTCGCTTGCTTCTTGATCTCTGTAGAAAGGAAAGCTTAATTCGAACCGGCACAAAATGGAAAAAGTGAACCTAAATATATACTGTAAAGTTACTTTTGTTTGTGCTGCTAAAAAATGATGCTTTCCGAATAATAGCATGGATAACAAATTTATTCAGATTTAGACTTTAGTTAAGTGAGAATAACAAAGGTAAAGTTGTTTTGCAAATTGAAAGAGAGTTATTTTTGGACAGGCCACTGAAATATGAGTTTTGCCCAGACATTCTGAAAGACGATATAAGACGTTGTATTTGAAAAATGTCTCCTACGAAACCGGAAAATAAATTCAATATGTCGTCTCCAAGGAAAATCACTTACAGCGGTCTGGACATGGGATACAAACAGTCGTTTTATTACCAGAAGTTAATATTAAAAAATTAGCAATAGGCTTTCTACATTAAACTATTTTCTCGCAGTTAAGCCCTATTAGGGGGCACCGCTGCAAAGGACATAAAAATTACATTGTTAAATTGGCTTAGCGAAATGAACTGGAGAATATGAACGCCGGAAGGCCGTCAAGCCGTCAGTATTAATAATATTCACAAGTGAGAAATTAAATTACAGGCCGAGGTTAGATTCTCCGTATTCCCAGCAGATGAAGAACATTCTGAATACTTTGTAAATGTGTTTAGGTTGGAAGATATGTATTAAAGTACAATAGAACTAGACAATTTCGATTGCAAGTGCTGTTTGAGGAAAGAAACGTAAAAGTATATCCCTGTGCTGATATTTACACGGAATAAAATTAAAGTACTACTATTTAAACTAACCGTTGGCAATTTTATATAGATGAACATCGTCAAGAAATGGAAAGATGATTTTGGTTTAATTATTTCTTCATTTAATTATTTAAAGTGCAGGAGGCAAATGTGTTAATTTTGTATATGAAGTATATGTAAGATGGTCTGATATTTTGATACAGTAGATACATTGCCAACCGATATTTAGGTAAGCCGGAAGGTTGCTAGAACAAGTCAGAAGGACAATAATTAATACGAAGGGGTATTGATAAGTACTTAGCCTACCATATAAAACGCCACAATATTTCAAAACAAAATTTTATTTATTCAACATAATCTCCTTTAAGACTTAAACATTTAGCAGAATGTTCATAAAGTAATTCTGAGCCATTTAAAAAAAATCTTTGTCTTGGTCTGCAAACTACTCCTCAATATTGCTTCGTCATTCGTCGAAAATTTTTTACCTTCCAAATGTTTTTTGAGTTTGAGTGCTAAATCCGGAGAATAGGACGGGTGGTTCAAAACCAATTTCATCAATTTTTTGCAGTGCAATCAAGGACTTGTGAGCAGGAGCATTGTCTTGCAAAAAGAGTACACCTCTGGTAAGTTTTCCGCGGCGTTTTTCCTCAATTTTCTTACGTAATTTTGTTAGCAGTTCAGTATAATATGCTCCCGTGATAGATCTGCCCCGTTCCAAATAATTTCTCAGAATTATCTCATCTTAGTCCCAGAAAACAGAAGCAAGAATGTTGCCATTAGATTTTTAAACACGGAAATGTTTGGATCGTGGAGAACCAGCATGCTTCCACTGTTTGGATTGCTCTTTAGATTTAGGAATTCTGGTTAAGTACTATAAATTTTACTTTTTGTGTGGCCTCACAGAAAGAGGTCTAAACTCTTAAATCTGGTGACCTCGCAGGGCACTCAACTGCTCCTCTTCGGCCAATCCATCTACCAGAAAATGTTTCGTCCAGATACTGACAAACAGCAAGAGTACATTGTGGAGGTGGTCACATTATAACGGTCATTTTGTTCCATAATTTCAGTTATTGCTCTATCAACATGATCTCGTTATTAATCCAATTACATTTCTCCACCTGTTAGATTTTCTGGTAGAGAAAAAGGACCAACAACGCGATCGCCATAAATTCTAGCCCACATGTTTTTGAGGATTTTGAGTGTGAACTTCATGGAATATGTGTGGGTTTTCATCGGCCCAATAGCGACAATTATGGCTATTAACATTCCCGTTCACAAAAAATGAATCCGAAAAACAAATGTTAAGAAGTAAATTTGGGTTATTAATTATTCGTTCCTCATACCTTCGCAAAACTCCAAACGTCTATCAAAGTCATCTTCCTTTAATTATTGTACAAGGTGGATTTTATACGGATGGAATTTATGGGCTCCTAAAATTTTCTACTGTATGGATGTTGGAGGTCAACATTTCGAACATTTAATGAAGTGAAAGTTAAGGTAAATTTTTTAATTAATAAAACATTATTGGTGTAAATTATGGTAAAAGTGAACAATCATGAATTATTATTGGTTTTTGGCGGGTTACTATCTTTAAAAAGCATTTATCGAAAACTTATGATCCGCATTTGAGAAATTAGAAAGCGTTAAAACGAGAATTTAATGCCTTTTAAAATGTTATATTATATACTGTGCAGGATTCCAATTTACCATCAGCTTTACGGCCCGTTGAACATAGTGAAGATCTTCCTATCCCAAATCCACCAGAATCTTGGAGTTTGGGCGAAGAAGAACCTGAAAGCACGGCTGTTCCGACTGATGACATGCAATTCACGCAGGAAATCGACAATGATCCACTATTTCAAGCACCAGAATGCTCAACAGAACCACATCTGATTTCAAAGCCTGAATTGAATGATCTAGATCGAGATTTAAAACTATACTCCGTTCCATACTTCAGAGTCAGTACGGCTAGGATAGGGCTGTGCAATCCTTATGAGAGATTTCTTGTCGACGTTGCCAGTTCTCGGCAACAAGCGATGTTCTAAGTTTACGTATTTTAGTCAAATCGGAGGTTCCCAACATGTTTCTCAGCCGATGGTCGATGCTCGAGTTTGTAAGATATCTACTTACAATGAATATCAAATTTTCGGAGTAATATTGCCGCAATTATATTATATTATAAAAAAATATCTCATGCATATTTTTTTATTTAGTTATCCCAATGAATAAATAATAAGTGTTTGATTCCTTTTTTGCACTTTAAACGCTTCCTAACAATTTAAAGGTACTTACTTTCTAATGGTGCATAATGGCACACAATTAAGGTATTTAAGTAATTAACATATCTTATTAGGTGAAATGGAATTTTGGAAATATTTGTATTGTAGGTTTGGAATGTTAATTTTAGGATGTAATTAATGTGCATGCATATTTAAGCTGTTTCCCTATATTTATTTTGTTAGTCTGTATTTCAGAGTTGCATCGCGGATTATTTCTTTCGCATTGGTCATTGTTACTTTCATTGTTGATTATTGTTATTTTTGTTATTAGTTATTGTTACGTGTTGTTATAGTTGTTCATTTTTGTTGTTGATTGTGCCCCTAATTTGCAACGGGAAATGGCGCATGTAATAGTTCAACGGAAACGTGGTCAACACCTCATAGTGTCGGAGAAGCAGATGATAATGAATCTTGTGCACCATCACTTGAATCGCAATGGAAACGATTCACTATCAACTGTAATAACATTACTGTCCGAAATGAGTGGCGTTTCGGAGAAAACAATTTACAGAGTGCGCCAGGAATATGTCACCTGTTGGACTGCAACAACCACGGGAAAGGCCTAAGAATTGTAAAATTCGTTCATCTCGCGAAAATACTTATGATGAAGGCGGTAGAAGCTATGTCCGTAGGATAGTGCATCAGTTCTTTCGGGAAAATACACCACCGACTCTGAACTCCATATTGGCTGTGGTAAATAACGATGATAATTTTCCTGATTTTGCACGGACTACATTATATCGTTTGTTACGCGATATGGATTTTGAATTTGTGAAGCGTGGCAGAAAAGCGGTATTAATTGAAAAGCCAGAAATAATTTCATGGCGTCATCGTTATTTACGCTCTATTCGTCGGTATCGCGAAGAAGATTACAATATAGTGTACTTAGATGAATCTTGGGTAAATATAGGTCATAGTGTGTCGAAAGAATGGGTAGATAAATCCATAAACTCCCACCGAGATGCATTTCTCCGCGGTTTAACAACAGGTTTAAAAGCTCCTGCAGCTCGTGGTCCTCGTTTTGTTCTATTACACGCAGGATGCGAAAATGGCTTTATTGATGGAGCAGAACTAACTTTTCTGGCAAAGAAAAACACTCAGGACTACCATGATGAAATGGATGGAGATACTTTTGAAAACTGGTTCGAAAATCATCTCGTTCCTAACGTGCCAGAAAAAACAGTTGTGGTAATGGACAATGCTTCTTACCATAGCAGGAAATTAGAAAAGGTTCCTAACAACGCATCTAATAAAGAAGAAATTCAGGCATGGCTTCGATCGAAAGATATATATTTTGAAGAAAATTATCTAAAAGCAGAACTGTTAGAAGTCGTCAATGCATACAAGCCAAATTATGACAATAATTATGTAATAGAGGATATTGCAAAACGGCACAATGTCAAAATTTTGCGGCTTCCACCCTACCACTGTGAACTACACCCCATAGAAATGGTGTGGAGTGAAGTAAAATGATATGTAGCCGGACGCAACAAAACATTTAAACAAGGCGAAGTAAGAAATTTAATTACAGAAGCATATTTAAGGGTTACACCAGAAAAATGGAAAAATTATATAAAACACGTAATAAAGACAGAAGCCGAAATGTGGAATGTGGACAATTTATTGGACGATATCGAACCGATTATTATAAATGATAGCAATGATAGTGATATTGATACTGTTAGTGATGTTGATAGCAGTGACCACAATGAATAACAGAAAATATTTGTTTAAGAATGTAAAATACGTTACAGACTTAATGAAATGCCCTGTATATGTAAAACAAAATTGTTATTAAGTCCTTAGTGTAAATAAATATTATATGTGTAATTAAAAATATTCGTTGTTTTTTTGTTATAAATACATGTATTTTTTTAAGTTGTTTTTATTATTATATTATGAAAAAAAAATTAAACTACCACCCATCAGCGAGGAATGCTTTCTAAAAACGTAGAAACAAATTTAAGCTAATGAGTATGACCAGCACGTATTTTTCAAAAAATTTGTTTGAATACCGCTGACAAAAATGTGGTTAGTAAAGGAAAAGGTAGTACGTGATTAGTACTTGTTAAGCGTTCAGGAATACAAAAGCAGGATTTATTTATGATTGACAGGTGTAAACTCATTTACAAACACTTTTGTGCTGAAATATGGCTACATCGCTTTGCATTAAAGCCCATACTGACTCTGAAGTGTATAA
Source organism: Limonius californicus (assembly GCA_014611495.1). Taxonomy (NCBI): domain Eukaryota; kingdom Metazoa; phylum Arthropoda; class Insecta; order Coleoptera; family Elateridae; genus Limonius; species Limonius californicus. Next base: position 16,940 of record JABXWE010103236.1, on the reverse strand, counting down.
CGGACAATAGTAAAATCACAGTCAGAACTTCTAGCATCGAGATTAACTGGATGGAATCTCCTCGAAGATGAGGTACATATAACTCACTTCCGAAAATGTCGAAAAGGACTTGCAGATTGTTTCGCTCAAGAAGGAACTACGCATTAGAACAGAAAAATGAACAAACCAATTGGCTCCTATAGATAGATTTTTCAAAACCTAGCTTAAAAGCCGTTTTGCTGTACAACAGCAATAAATACCCATCTGTACATATAGCTCATGCCGTTCATATAAAGGAATCATACAAGAATATGCGGTATCTCCTAGCTAGAACACATCCGGTATAATGACTATGAGTGGTCAATCTGTGGAGACCTAAAAGTGATACCGCTTCTTCTTGGAGTTCAGCTGGGGTATACAAAATACTGTTGTTTCCTGTGTGAATGGGACAGCCGTGCTCGAGATCGTCACTATATACAGAAGGAATGGCAACTACGTCAAGCACCAACTCCGGGTCTAAATATGTTACCAACGAACCACTGGTTTCTACCACCACTGCATATTAATTTGGGCTTAATGAAAAATTTAATTAAAGCACTAGATCAGAACGGAAAAGGGTTCTTGTACTTGAACAGAAATTTCCGAGAGTTAGTGAGGCAAAAATTAAAGAGGGCATATTTGTGGGACCACAAATACGAGAAGTAATGAAAGATCGCGAATTTGGCAACTTGCTGAATGAAGTTGAACTAAGAGCATGGAGAACTTTTACAACAGTTGTGACCAGTTTTCTTGGAAATGTCAAATATGAAAATTACAAACATCTTGTGACTGAATTACTTCGTGCCTACAGAGAAATGGGACGTAACATGTCTTTAAAAATTCACTTTCTGGATGCTTATCTCTATTTATTTCTGGAAAATTTGGGTGCCGTAAGCGACGAACATGGAGAATGGTTCCACCAAGGCGTTGCAACCATGGAAAAGCGATACCAAGGCAAATGGAGTCCTAGTTTTTTTTTATTACTGCTGGACATTAATCCGTGATGCGCCAGAGACCAAATATCGCCGTAAAACAGCCGCAACAACATTTTGAAGTAAGTGCAAAATTAAGAACATACCGATATTGATATATTTCCGTATAACGCACAACACTTCGTAGCAAATAAAGTGCGGGTGATAGAGAAAATCCAAGGTAATTATCTGTTTTCTGGTGAAATTTTAAATAACATCCGTCATGTTTTATCCATGTCACCAGAAAAAGTTAATTTTTGTTTACCAGTGTTATCGGTATCAGCTATTCTGAAAATATAGGCAATAATATAAACAAAAAGTTCCCTAAAACATGCAAAGATGATGATAATTCTAAAACTGCTATTTTTCACAGTTCATACTAGAAGGGAGAAAAGTCGTGTACATTATTCACCTAAAGTATACAGAGTTCTGCGATATCTGGTATATAAAAGGTATGGGAAATTAATAAACCCGCAGAAATACTAAAAATTAGGCAGAGGGAAGATCATCAAACTATGTTTTACTATTTCGTAGAACATGTATTTATTTTGGACGTAAAATATACAGGGTGTGCCGGTATGTAGTATTTATCTGAGTATATAGACAGCTGATGTGCGAACACCAAGTTGCTGGGATATCAACAACTTACTGTTTTTAAACTACTACTAAACGAAAGAAGAAAAAAATAATTACAAAAGTGCTTCTCTTTATGGAAATTTGTGGTTTTATATATTTTTCATAGTTGGTATATAGAGGATGTTTAGTTCGCCTTCAGATTTCGAAGCGAAACCTCTATTCCAAATATAATCCTATACATGAGTAGTTCTGTTAATCAACAAGAGGAATTCTCATTTAATCTGCAAAAACAAGAGAGTATCAACAACTTTTGCAATTTTCTATCAGATAGAAGCAAGAGTGTTACAGCACCAAACATAAACATTCAAGTTCTTTAGCGTAAAAGCATAAGAAACAAAATTATTTTCACAAGCAGGCTTTCCTGCATAAGTTGTTGAATTTAATGTGATAAAAAATATTCTGTAAGTGGTTTGTTTGCATAAGAGGATACATTTGGGTTCGAACTTGCTTTTCTTACAAGTAGCACCCTGCTTTCCTCGAATTTGGAGCCTAAACTCAAACAAAAACATTTTTCAATTTATGTAAGCTCCAGGACTAAAGTCTTAGCTACCCCATTCCTATTATAGGAAGTTTCGCATATAAAAATAGGGAATAATTAGCTGATTGTTGTTATATCCTTTCAAGGATTTTATTTATGTAGAAAATAGGGATTGTACCCAGAAACTGAATGTACCGCAGTGGAGGTCTATAATATGTCTTTGTCATTTTGTCGTATAAACGACAAATTCCGCCTGTAGCGCGGACTGTGCAGCACACAGCTGTTATAGTAATTAAAGCGGTATCGGAAATCCATTATTTCGGGGCCTGGAGGGCACTAAGCTAAGCTCTAATAAGTACGCAATATCGCGCAAATTGTACGAGTATTTTATAATAGGGCATTTACTTATAATGAAGAGACATTGTTATTAAATGAATATTGACTCTTTATTTAGAAATTTTGGAAAGGGAGATGATGTTGATTGTTAACGAAAGTGACGTCAAGAAAATATTTATCTTTTCCGTTTGTGTACATCTACCCTTCCCTTATCAGTTTTCAAATTTAAATTTTACCCTATTGTCTAAACACAATTACTTACTTATTTGGAGCGGTTTGTTCCGTAAACATTCACATATGTGTAGATAAGTTTCGGGTAGGCATTGTTCGAAAGCCTTATCTTGAATTAACAAAGCCTGTTAAAATCATAACCTAAATTTACTCTTTGTTTGCATTTATCAAAACGACATCTCTTTTATCCCTGCCCGCAAGCTTCAATTTCATTTATTGTTCCGTTGGAATGAGTACCTTGTATTTATGTTTTAAAATTTTCATTAATTAATTTCTTTTCATTTCCGCACCTTGCTTTTGAAGGATTTAAACTTGAAACAAGTATTTTTGAATTATTTCTCGGTCACCAGGACTGTTACAAGTTCATAATAATATCTGTACATTTTAAAATGTTTTCTGGGGTTTCATACATCTGGTCATAACGTTTTGCTACGATAAAACCCTTTCCAGTTTAATTTAAACTGTGCCTACCCGAATATCACTTATCTTTAAATATTGTTATGTTCATTTAAATTGTGCCACTCTGTCTGGATTAGTCATACTTTAATTGCCGCTTTATAGGAATTAAAATTCTATTTTATTTGCCGTTCTTATGTTGATTACAGTTTTCGTTATTTTTCTTTTAAGATTAAGTTATGTTGACAGTTTCCTTTGTAGGCTAGAATTGCCGATTTATGTTTTGGTCTACGCCTGACCCTGGACGCTTTCTGCGAATTTACGTTTCAGATCTTTCCAGAACAATTTCATCATATTTCTCAAGGTGGCGTAATATTTTGACCGAGGCATGTTCGCGCTGCATTTGGGTCTTTAGTCAGTCTTCCATCTTCGTTGACTTCGGACTTTCCAAATTCCATCTACGGGGAGCCGTAAATAAGTCGAGTGCTGCAGGGGCGGATTGGGTTTTCGATGAGTGTCCATCATGTGTGATTTTCGTTTCGCTGTTTTACTCTGGGGTGAAAACAGTACCATCGATAAGTGTCGGATTTAGAAACACACTGGATTTTATCCCTGGAAAGGCAATTTATTGTAAAATTGCCGATCGCCTTTGGCGGATTAATATCGAGCACAGTTCCTGTCCCTCTGGTAGTACCGTCGGTGCGACGAACGCATCGAAGTTTTGGCCCTTGATGTTGACTCCATTCCATCCAGTCTTCAGGGGCGTGCCTGCGGATTTTCCCGCATCATGTGAACCAAATTGTGCCTATCTCTCTCTGTCCCATTCACCGGAATTCAAGGTAAAGGACCTAGTTTTCTTGTGTGGTGAAAAGCAACCCTTTGTCGCGCTAATTTGCAAAATTCCAAGTGACTGAACCCTTTTTTTATGTAATAAGCAGCGACCTTCAGTCGCCGATTGTCCTTTGTCGTATTACTAATTGTAAAAAGTAATTTTTGTTATATTGTATGATTCTTGTAAGCTCCGACGCCACTGGACACGTAGTGGTTTGAAGAAGGTAAATAACGTCCGCCAGCGTCGTCGCTTTCTCCCCTTGAACGTTCAAATTAAAAGCTTGTAATATGGAACTATAAAATCACCATTTGCTGTCATTCTTTTGTACTTTTGTCATTTCCAATAATTTAATTATATGTGTTTTAAAATTTACCGCCTCTTTTTATTATTGTGTATTTTGTATTTGTGCGTGCATGAATTTTGAAAGCTTTCTAAACAGGAGGGAGGCACAATAAAGGTGAGTTCGATTCCCGTAAGCTGTCGGCTTCTCGGCCTTCCACGACGGCCTACAATCAGCTGTGATTTGGAAGGTAGCGCCCGCTAATTGTGACCTACTCTGTACACAACTAGGAAGATTTCCTCCCGTAAGCGATTTCCGTGAACTCCCCCTACTCCTCTGAGCTAAGCTGCAGGCCTTTTTCCGCCTATCCGATTGCGGGTCGACGAAAAAGCTCGTTTGGCCCATAACAATATTTTAGAGAGTTTTTACCTTCTTGAAAGTTTTTTAGTAATTCTTCAGCTTGTCCTTATTTTCTAGCTTAGAAAACATAAACTATTTATCGTTGTTCCCATTTTTAGTATTGTGAGCAGCAATATCTATGGCAAAAAATTCAAGTTTGTCTCCAATACGGTCCATTTGTATACTATGAGGAGTGTTCTAATCTTTGAACGTCTATAAAATATGTATGGCACGAATGCCATTTCCTACTCATATCAAACTATAAATCAAATTTTGAGCAACAGAGGGGCGTCAAAGAAAAAAATGATGAGTCCAGGTCAGGAAAATGAACAGAAGCCCTTACAGATGAAAAGGACCAAGGTGCAGCCCTAGAAAGAGGTATAGAAATTGTTGTTTGTTGTACTATACTTGAACGGATTCTGCATATTCATTTGTCAAAACTGGGTGTTTTCTGTTTCCTGTAGACAATTACGAGAACTTTCTGGATAACTAAAGACCACAATTAAGGTGTAGAACATTTTTGGAGGATTCTGAACTGAAAGCATTAGTATTACGTATAATAAGTCCCAACAAGAATATTTTTTTTAAAGTATGGGATTGTGGAAACGTCGTTAGGAATAATTTATAAATGTAAATGGAGATTTCGTCTGTTGGTTTTTTAACCTTGTTAGGTTGAAAAGATTTGAAACTCCTCTCGCATTATTAGATCTCCTTTTAGAGGAATTCAAATTTGTTTGTAGTATTTTAGATATTTAAAAATTTATGGTATTTGAAATATGATTTTTCTCTCCGTGTCAAGGTGTTCACACTCTTTAACTTTAACCAAGTTCCTGTAAGTATTAAATCTTCTAAAGTGATTATTTGAAATGCTTTTTCTGGCAAAAGATTTTCCAGTAACTTTCCAGCTTGAACCGCAGTTTTTAGACATATTTGCTTAAATTATTAGTAGTAGTACTCGAGTTTATTGTAATATTTTAGGGGTTTAGATGTGGATTTTCGTCGTACTTGCAGCAACATTTTTGTTTAAACCTTTTCCTTTGAATCATGTTTTAGTGCTTGTTGTATCTGTTTTGACTTTTTAATTTTTTAAACTATTTGCCATTTTGACTATAAACTTTGTTTCTGTTTTAATAGTTTCTGTTTTTCGCTAATTAGAAGATTTATTTCCCTTGAATGTTCACACTTTACTCTCTTTTATATTTGTTAAAAAAGTTTTAAGGTCTTTCAGTTTGTTCTGTTTTTGTACGTTTTCTAAGGAGCGACTATCGCTGTGCAAGAATCGCTGTGCTACTATCGCTCAGCGTCTTCATACTGGCATCAATCGCAGAAGCGTTTTCCTAAAAGCGATTTTTCGTCAGTCGGATTTTGTCTGTGTAATAATGAGTGTTGTTAATAGAAAAAATAAGCTTCTTATTGCTTTAATTTTGAGTGAAGAAGATCAAGATGATGTTGCTCTATACGGGTACCTTTTTAATAGAAGGGAAGTTAATCAAAGATTCAGAAATCGTACAGAAGAAGGTTGCTTTGAACGGCTAATAAAAAACCATTTGCAAGAAGATGCGGACATATTCAAGCAATATTTTCGATTAACTCCATCACAATTTGATGACGTATTGAAGTTAGTGAATCAAGATTTGAAGAAAACTCCCTCTAATAGAATTCTTCACCTTATCAGCCCAGAGGAAAAACTTGCTCTAACTTTGAGGTAAGTATGCATAAAAGTAAATAAATCGTGTAGTGCAAACAAGTTTTTATTTATCCAAGTTATAAAAGGTAAGTATGAAAAGACATAAAAAAGTGACATATTTTATAATAACTGCAACTTCACCGACCAGCATTATTACAAATTTAACAGGTATGTTATTTCATTTTCACCATCTTCAATAACACCACGATTGCTTTGACCAGCCGGTAAACCACCAAGCGAGGACTCATCATACTCAGTAGATGTTGTATGTAATGAGGAACTATCGGTAGTATTGTGCCGATTCTGCAAATTACTTCCTACTTCAGTGGCCACTTGAGACTCCATGTTTGCGACAAGTGTTAGTGTTTGTAATTTAACATGGGTTTGAAAATCTGGGCGTAACTTTTTAACAGATTTGGATATGCTCCTGAAAAATAAGTCGACATCGTCTTCTTCTTCTTCTCCTCCAGCAAGCCTTTTTATAATTTCGTCTCGTTCTGCATGCCTTTGTTCCATCATATTTAGGAATCTGTCTTTTTTTCCTTTCATTGCTGAATGGAGGGAGGTCTGAGGGGTCCCAGCGTCCACAGCAGGGGTTGCAGTTCGCTGCATCGTATCACGTTCCACTACTATCTCAATTGCAGAATCATCAGGTTGGGGACTGTCTACAGGCTGTTCCATTGATTGGTTTTGAGGGGATGTTTCCATCTAATCATGTACCGCGAACAACTAGTATTGATGTTGACATTACAAGTTTTCCGACAAATATCTCATGAATTTAGCAGCAACCGGAGGTTTCCCAAATTGGAACGGGTTTTCTGTGAGAGATTCTTTTGCCTATTATTTTCTTCATGAAGGAAGATGTGCATGGCAAGATCGTTATGTGAACAGAACAGATAACAACTGACTATAATAATGACAACAAAAGGATCATTATTTTAATATGGGTATACATTTACATGTAATTTACAGTAGATACATAAATAAATGCAATACATTGTAAATGAAGGTGATTTGACTTTCTTACCTGGTCTTCCGACATGTTGTGCAATCGTCTTCCAAATATTGTCTTTCACTCGGGCATCTTTGTATTGTTGGTGTTTCAAATCGTAAAGAGCACGGTGTTCTCACACTTTCTTCGTCAGTTTGTCGTCTTCTTCCCCCGAAAAATGTAATTTTTGGGACATCTTCAGCAAAAAATACAACAACAACCTTTGAAATCGTGGTGGCGACTGTGATTTGTCTGCCTCTCGAGCAACGACTCGGCGACTCGAGCGATCGACGCTAGCTATCCTAGCGATTATCGCGTATAGGAAAACGTTTTAATTAGGCAAACATAGAAAAAGACAGTTGCGATGATCGTTGGACGATTATCGCTAAGCGACCAACAATTTAAAAAATTGGAAGTCTCAGAGTGAATCACGAGTGAATGGAGGACGACCTGATATCAAAGATGGCATATACCTAACATCCTCGGGAGAAAAGGAATCTTGGTAGGCTCAGTAAGAGATTGCAATAGAAGAGTCGAAACAGGTCGTAAGGCATAATCCTTGAATCGAAGAAGAAGAAGAAGAAGAAGGTCGAACAGTTTTCAAGTCTTTTTTGTAGTTCTGACCTACTTTCTGCAAATTTCAGGCTTATTTATTTGAGTGTTTGTTAAAGATTAAAGATTTGGAAGATTCTCGTGAATGTGTTCTGACTTTCTAGGTTTTACAACAGAGTTTTGTTTTTCAAATTTTGGTATGAATGTAGTTGTAACCAGCAATTTAATTGGAAATCACAGAGTGAATGGAGGACGATCGGATGTCAAAGATGGCATATACGTAACATCCTCGGGAGACAGGGAATCTTGGTAGGCTCAGTAAGAGATGGCAGTAGAAGAGCCGAAACAGGTCGTAATGCATAATCCTTGAACCGAAGGAAAAGAAGGAGGTCAAACAGTTTTCAAGTATTTTTGTAGTTCTAACCTACTTTCTGCAATTTTCAGACTAATTTGCTTGAGTGTTTGTTAAAGATTAAAGATTTGGAAGATTCCCGTGAATGTGTTCCGACATTCTAGGTTCCGTATCATAGTATTTTTTAAAATTTTGGTATGAATGTTGTACCAACAATTTTAAAAAATTGGAAGTCACAGTTAGAGTGAATGGAGGACGACCGGATATCAGAGCTGGTATATACGTAACATCTTCGGGAGAAAAGAAATGTCGGTAGGCTCAGTAAGAAATGGCTGTAGAAAAGCTGAAACAGGTCGTAAAGCATAATCTTTGAACCGAAGAAGAAGAAGAAGAAGATTGAACAGTTTTCAAGTATTTTTGTAGTTCTAACCCACTTTCTGCAATTCTTTGGTTTATTACCTTGAATTTTCGATAAAGTTGGTGGATTGAGTCTGTTCTGTTTCCCAACTCTCTTACATTTCCAATACGAGCATTCTTTTTGCGAGAAAATTTTCTAGGGTGTTAAGGTTTCTGCTTCTAATTTTCCTTAAAGTCTGAAGATTCGTAACAATTTCTTGAATCTGTACTGACTCTCGAGCGCTCTCCTAGTTTTAGCACTTCTTTATATTTTGAACTTCTTTCACTCACGGTTTTCTAGCACTTCTCCAGCTTCAATCGATTTTGTACGATTTTACAATTCTTCTTTTGTCTTGCAGTTGCAAGTTTCGAAATCATCTCTTGAATCTTTCTCGTGTCCTTTTTTTTTTTAACAGACGTCTCTCTTAGTCTGACTAGGTTTTGAAGTTTTTAACATTTCTTTGCAATTTTCAGGTTTCTTCCCTTGAATTTTACTAAATGCTTGCAGAGTTGGAACAATTTCTTGAATTCGTACTGATTTTTTTAGTTTATTTAGAACGTGAATTGTCTTCTTGATTTTCGATTTTGGATGTGCATGTTTTTCTTGTTAAGATTTCCAATAGTAATCAGATTTCTGCTTGAATTTTCAGTGGGGAACAATCTCTTCAGTTAATTTGGATATTTTGGGTAAATAAGTCTTTTCATTCGTATGGTTATCTTATTTCATCATTTGTGTTAGTCATCCATTCTTCTTGCCTTCTATTTGGCCGTTACATTCTATTTGCTTTCGTTCTATACTTATTCCTTTAAGTTTTCTTTTCATATCTATCTCTCCATTTTTATAGTTTTCTTTCATATCTATGTCTCTCCATTTTTATAATTTTCTTAAAATCCGATAATGTTTTATCGACGTTTGCATGGACTAATTGTTATATTGAGAAACTTCAGTTACAGTAGCTAGAGGTTCTGAAGTACTTTTTGTATACAACAGCTGCTATTTTCTAAAATTCATAGAAGAAAGCCCTTTAAACTTTCCTACCATTTAATGGAATATGACATCAACATATAAAGTATTTTTTGTTTGCCGTTCTAGACATATTCAGCATTTATACTTGGCAACTGGGAACAAAATGTAGCATTTCGCTGTGCAATTTCGAATTCTCATATCCTGCAATTTTCAGTCTTTGTGCTTGTCTTATAACGAGCGATAACATCCAGGATTTCATCACAGTACACGATGCGCCACTTCCATTTTACTATTACCTGCGTCTCGGTGCCTCTTTTGTTTGTTTGGCATGTCACGAATATTCCATTCTTTACTAGCTCAATCGGCGGAGAATTTATAGAAATCCTCGCAATCATTTTTTTACAGCTACTCCTTTTTATTTAATCGCAGTATGCAAATTTTTATGCATTTGCTTTGTCTTCACGGTTGCTGTTAATTGACAGCCGCCTATACAGCCTGTTAATTATTCACGTTCTTCTTTCGTTTTGTGCTTTCGAGCGGCAAATTAAAGGCAGAAGCTTCATGTCGGGGCTCAAAAATAAATGCGTCGGTTACGAGCAAAATATCAAAATTAAATTTTCTCGTTAGATATTTAATTCCACATTGAGAAATAAACATGACGAACTAAGCTATTGGAAAACCATTTTCGTTTGGACCAACGTCGCTGGTGTATAATTTCAAAAATTGGCCGATTTTCCATCGCTTATAAAGCTGTCCTGAAATTACATTCTCCATAATATGGTTGAAAGAACTCCCGATAGCCTTAACTCTCACTGGGACCTGATTAACTTTCTTCACGTATCCAGTGAACCGTGATCGTAATTGAATGATTTATGGCCAGTTGTGGAAATCGAGGAACCTATTTTTCACATTCTCTTGTGTAAAGTGAAGGCTCGTACTATATAAAGTTGAAATTATGAAACGTATCTGATAGTCTTAGCCTGACAGTTGTTCTTTCTTATTTTCTTAAAAGTTGTCAAGAAAATTCCGTAAATAATATTTCAGTAGCAGAACTCCGTAAAAATACATTTATCATTTAACTTTTAGATTCAAAGTAAATAATAATTGTGGAAATAAATTAGGAAGGAAATCAAGTTTGAAATTTCCGGGCCCTGTATACTCCGAAATATACGAAGTGCGAACGATTCTGTTATTGAACGACTTGCTTCTACACAGAAGCTCGCAAATTGGCAGCGAGTTTCATTAAGCAGTCATAATAGCGAATATATTAGAAAAGTTTGTGAACTCGGCTTCATTAGAAGTCACTTATTGCTTCCTTTCGCCTTTATCAAGAGCTCGCAGTTAACGAATATTAAAATCGTGCGCAAAAATTGGTTACATTATTCAATAAATGTTTCTCGTTAATGGCAATTTGTCACTGACAACATGAATAAAATATTAGGGTTCTAAATTAAGTTTCATTCTATTAAGCTGTAAGCTCGACCTAGCTGGGACTAAAAGGGTCGTTTTCTCAGACATTATCACAAAACGACAGTTTCGATTTTAAAAATGACTAAATTCTTTTATACAGTTAATGTAGCAGTTACTAATATTTTAGAAAAGTTACTACACATATGGCACTACATATTTGGAAGTTATTGTCATGTAGTTTCAATATTAAAGCCAATTTCATAGAAAACTAGGAAAATAGAGTTCATGTATTAGTTCACAAAATAATTAATATATAGTTAAACATTACTAATTGTTTTTGCACTACAATTGATTAAAATGCTTAAACATTTTGACTTTTATGTAAATACATTGCGGTCGTAAAATGTCTTCTTCCCCCCCTAGTAACTTTTGAAAGACTCGATATTTCTTCATAAAATTTTGTGTGTTTTAGTGGGAGGCTAAATACTACTTTTTAGTACACATTTAAATATTATAACTTTCAAAATGGCGGCTAGGCGCCATTTTGAAATATTTGTTTACTTAGCAATGAGAGTCGAGTGACACCTCATTTGAAAGATTTTTTTGAGTAGAGTATAATTCTATAGTTTAGGAAAATTTTATAGGTACGAAAACAAACGACAGACTTACAAATTATTTGTTTCTGATATTAAGCAGAACGCTAAAAAATGTAGGAGGCGAAACAACAGAAGTAAAACAATCTATTCTGTTACTTTAATTCAGTTATTGTGTTTGCTCACGTTTGAATATTGAGTGTTGAAACCGGTGATACTAACAATAACTATGGCGAATGTTCGAACTTTGCTGGACAAAACTGAAGCAGTTTTTATTATCGCTGAAGCCAATTGAAACCTTCGAGGACGTATTTAAAAGAACTTGTGCAACAATTTATTATCACTGGAAGTGTGCAAAACAGGAAAACCCTGAACGAACCGCAATTTCAGAAGACAAACAAATTCAGATAGTCGGTGAAATGGTAGTGCATTCTCAGCAATCAACTTCACATGTAGCTGCGATATGTTTTCAAAAAGTTTTCAAAACGGAATAAGTTCCATCCATACAAAATGAAGATTTTACACCCGTTGATTGAAGATGATTCGGATAGACGCATTGCATTTTGTGAGGTCATGACCCAAACCATTGCAAGAAACCCATGGCAATATCTGTTTTAGTGACGAATGCACATTTTTTAATGGGTTTGTTAACAGACAAAATGTAAGATATTGATGCGATGAAAATTCCCATGTTTTCCGGGAAGGTCACATCCAATTTCAGCAAAAATTGAATGTGTAGATAGGAATACTTGGCAACCATATCGTAGGTCCCTTATTTATCGACGGAAACCTTACTGGGGAATTGTACTTGAACATGCTGGAGAATCTCATCCATCCGTTAATAGTCAGTGCACTGCATGTAAGTGTGTGTACATATTTTTACTTATGGATCTCCTCATTAGGTATTCATGTGCTAGTGGATTTGTAAATGGTTGTTCTATTGGAGGTAGCGTTGGAATAATCAAGTTCGAATGGCGAACGTAAATATGTTCATGTGATCAAAAGGGTGAGCTCCAATAGGGCAAGTATTGTAAAAGCAGGGTTGTTATGGCTATGAATATATAAGGGTGGAAAATATTCATTCGAATTCCGATATTTGAATCAAGCGGAGGTGTGATCGGGCTTCACCCAGAAAATCACACCCGAGCAATCAAATTATTTTAAATTATCATCCAACGAATTATATTTGGCACTATACATTTCAAATGTTGTAAGATTTAATCAATTAAACAAAGTTATGCTACAAGCAGTTTTATTGAAGTGTTTGAGTATACATATTTAAAGATATAGAAGCATAAAGAAAGCCACGAAACCCTGAGAAGAGAAGTTTAAGCCGAGGTGAAACAGTAAGGTGAGAGTTCATTGATCATTGAGTTGAAATCAGCTAGTACAATCAGCATTGGAAAGGTGTACATAGCAATATATATATATATATATATAATGCGGATTTCTACATCACTGCTGACGTCCTCCTTATTTCAATCTCCATGTTTTCTTGTCTTCCCAATCATTTTCATTTAAATGTCTCTTTTTCATGGCAACTTAATTCCACTTTCCCATGTTTTTTTGGTCGGCCACGTCTTCTTCTTCGGGCGGGGATCCACTCCCACATCTTCCTGGGTCATCGTTCTTCTCCCATACGTTTCATGTGGCCGTACCACAGTAACCTTTTTGCTTTTGTGGTTGTTACAATATCTATGTCCACTTCTGTTCGTCTTCTTATCTACTTGTTGTTGATTCTGTCCAACTTTGTTAACTCACAGCTTCGTCGCCAGTAGTCCATATCCATTGCTTTCAATTTCAGTTCTTGTCTTTTTGTAATGCTCCATGCCTCTGCTCGGTATATGCTTACGCTTTCCACAATAGGTTTACATATGAATCGTTTGGTATGTTTACTTAACCTTTTGTTCCATATTATTGGGTGGAGTTGTCGTGTGGCTTTCTTTCCTTGCGCTATACTGCTTTTTATTTCAAGCTCGCTATCTCCTTTTTCACTTACCGCTGTCCCAAGGTATTTTTAGGTACTTACTTATGTTTTTAATTTTGTCTCCTTCAATTTCTAAGTCTTCTCCTTTACACCCCACTGTCATGTCCACCGTCTTTTCCATGTTTAATTGCAGGCGCCATTTCTGGTATTCCTCTTTTAGTTTCCTCAGTATCTTGCAGCAACTTGTCCTGGCTTATTATTTAGCTGAAATCCACTTTCATCAACATTATAGATAGGAGCGGGCTTATCAAGAAGCTGATGTATAGTCACGATTTCCTCGAGTAACCTAAACTAATTTTCAACTCTTTCCTTACTAAGTCCAACTGAACGAAGCGTAGATACTGCGTCAGATTTTCTAATGGATAAATTGGGATTACGCCTTAAAAAGGATTTAAGCCAATCGTATCCAGCCATTTCTTTTGTACGATCAAATGTGTGTTTGAGTTTTAGATTTTATGCCAGATGCAATTCTACTTTTCGTACAGATTCTCTCGTTGGCGTAAATCCTTTACTTTGCTACTATTAAATGTGTAACATGATTTTTATTATTAATAACCTCTTTCGTGCTACTGTTGAGGCCTCTTCTCTGCCACGCGTTTCTCGTCAGCGCTAAGGTATAAACACAAAGGACCTACACTTTAATGTCGAATCTGAACGACAGAAATTCAGAGAAGATTTTTCGTATTAAGATCCCACGATTCCCAACCGAATTGGAGAATTATGTGCAGTGAGTTGCAGCACTAAATTTGTATAGGCTACTTGGTAACGCTGAGCTGCTGAAACTGAACCACAATCGAAGATTTGCCTAGCACACGAGGGTTCTGCCGACTGAGCTACCACGAGACTTGGAGAAATTTGTAGGTTATACTTCTGTTAATCTCAAGAACACAGTATCTATTTTTTGATAGAACTGGGCTTACGGGAGGATCTTCTAAGTATCATAAATAAAAATCGATTTGTTTTGTAAGGAACATTTCGTAGGTGTTAATCACTGTAGATAGAACATATGATTTTGCATTGGTTTCATTTGGCTGTTTGTGTCTGACTAGAAATTCCATTTTGAGGAGTACCAGCATATGGTTACAGTTCAAAAAAATTTAATACAACACTGTTGTCTTTCTATAGGCATTTTCGTAATTTACTACCAGACAACGATTTTCCTTGTTGCCTAGGAACAAACCCCAACTAGAAGTTGCGGTTCCGCCGCTGAACTTTGAAGTGTTTACTCCTAACTGGGTAAGAGTTACTTCCTCTTCATAAAATTTAAAATTATGGAGTTTATTGTACGTCGAAGGGAGATTTTCTATACCGCGGTAGGTTTACCGAACAAAATATTCGAGAATCACAGTTTTATGGCAAACAATAAAAAATCCATTTCAAGGGGATATTCAAATCCCTTTTGAAAAAGGAAGTCTGTGAAGGAGATCCTAATTGGATTACTGGAAATCCCCGGAGCACAGTATGCATTGTATATTTGGAAGGTACAGCAAAGGAACGTGGGTTAGTTTTATAATAGGAGATTTTGTGCCCTTTTGTAAATTATATTGTTATGTCTATTTCCAGCCGCAGAATATAAATTCCCCTTTTGTTTGCTAACAGACCGCGACTCCTCGCGTTCTGCCGGAGAAGACTCCTAGAAAACAACAAAAGGAAATTTTGCCAGCTTGAGGAACGCATAACAAGCAGGAATTTTAAATTTTTAAGCTTGATAAACGAAGGATTTAATAATCGAGCCTTAATCGGCAAAAACATTTTTTAATCCGACCCAAATACGCCTGAGCATGTAAATTGGGTTAAAACCGTGAAGTAAAATGAGAATTTTTTAATACTGATGAGCTTGCAGAGAATTTTTACGTAGGCATGATTGATGCAGTAGAGATTTGTACTTTCTCGGAGTGGAATTTGCTAAACAGCTTGAACCGAAGAAGGAAACGAGGCAAATTACTTAAGATGAATGGCGCTCGCGGAATATATTAGAGGAATAAAACTGATTATACGAAACTTCTGATACAAACAGCATTGACATCGAAGTGCCGCTTTTGTTCATCTCCTGGATGGCTAGAGGTAAAATGATTATGTTGTACCTGTCAAATCTTATCAATTAATTCCCAGTTTTGAATTATGAACGCTAGAAGTAATTCACTCTAGCAGCAAAACTTAAAAATTCTTCACTTTACTGAGCTTTGTAGTACTTAATTATTCCCCTTTCAAATCATTCGATAACGTGATTGCAATAATAAAAAAAAGTTATGCTTTAGAAAAAAAATTAATTATAGGGGAGGGCGGGGCTAATTGTTATAGAGGCAAGTTGTTACAAAGCAGTTTTTAAATTCCCCGCGTAAGGTAGAGCCATCTATGGCCACTAGACCGATCTATCATACAGTGCTGCAGTTACCGACAAAATTATGTTGCAGTAGGCTTCATAAACGTCAAGTTTGCAGGTTATTTGTGTTTTTAGCTACCAGAAGTAAATCCGATTGTCACTGTTTAAAGTTTCCTGTGACCAACATTGTTAGAGGTAAGTGTTTGATGTTTTAGTAACAATAGTATGCCAGTTTGTTCTATCACTTCTCAAAATAGTAACTACTTGTAATTTGTTTCATGTATGGTATTCGGACAAAAACAGAAATCATATCAGTTGAGGCATATGATAAATAAATTGAATTATTCCAACTTTGTTATTTTTACTTACAGAAATTATGGTGCGTACATACAGAAAAAAGACCGATCGAGGTAAAGTGCCACTGGAAACATACAAAATGGCCGCGCGCGAAGTAGCATCAAAACAATGTTCCACAAGAAAAGCTGCAGATAAGTTCTCGATTAATTTTATGTCCTTGCATAGATTTATAAAGAAATGCTCTGGGACCGACGAACCAAAGATGGGCTATGCGAAACCACGTCAAATTTTCTCAGATTTTGAAGAGGAATTGCTAGCAGAATATGTGAAACATTCTTCTAAAATATTTTATGGGCTGTCTACTGCTGATATAAAATCTTTGGCCTACGAATATGCAATAGCCAATAAGATTAAAATTCCCAAAATTGGTTGAATAAGAAAACTGCGACAAAAAACTGGCTAACGGGCTTTCTAAGACGTCACAGTGACCTATCAATTCGCACACCTGAAGCTACTAGTTTGGGCAGAGCAACCAGCTTCAACAGGCATACTGTAAGTGAGTTTTTTGACAACCTCGGAACAGTATACGACAGATATGGGTTTGAGTGCCAAGATGTGTGGAATGTCGACGAAACTGGGCCCACCACTGTTCAGAAACCAAGTAAAATAGTGGCTGTAAAAGGCACAAAGCAGGTTGGAGCAGTAACGTCTGGAGAAAGAGGAACCCTTGTTACGATGATTCTTGCGGTCAGTGCTTCTGGGAATTCCGTACCACCCATGTTCGTTTTTCCTCGGAAAACATATAAAA
>JABXWE010103235.1:0-21126 GCA_014611495.1 Limonius californicus | reverse complement strand
AAACGCGGTTCTAAACTAACGGTTTTTAGAGTATTTTGGCAGAAGTGCCTCCGTTGTTGTATATATATATATATATATATATATATACATAAGTAAGTATAAGCGTTGATTGAAATATTAAATATTAATATTTCAATCAACGGTATAAGTAAGTTCCGATAAAGTTTTAAACTAGTCTTCTTTGAAATTGTTCTCAATAAGTTTATTACGTTTTCAAAGCAATAAGTGCAAATTAAAAATAATAGTAGATTGCTGTATTCATAATATAAATTACAATTTCTACTTACGTTTTAATCATAAATAAATGTAATAACGATCAGAATGCGTCTCCAGATTAGCGAAATTTAACAGTTAAATTGTCACTAGAAAACTGCACATGCTATTGCACCAGCACACATTTTTTAACGGCACGTGCACATGTACGGAGTAGCACTACCGATACAAGAGCAAGACTTTTTCATTGTTCAGTAAGTGTTAGAAAGGAAGTTACGACTATAATCTATTCGGTCAGTTATTTATGAAAAACAACTGAAAATAAAAGTAAACTATATCACCGACAACTTCCTATCTCACGCGATTTTAGCCTCTATAGGTCTTTAGGAAACAGGTTAACGAAGTAGAAAATTGTTTAAAATACTACTGCTGCTACAATCTCGATCACCTTCACTTTGCAATGGAGACAGAAAAAAGTTTACCGCACCTTCTAACTCTCGTGCCCTGCACAGGTGCATTTACTTACACGGCATAGTTTAAATTTCATGTTAGCCATCGAAATGAGCAGATTGTTAAGTTTTTAATAGGTGACATGCGGAAGTTAACAAGTTGCTTTGTTGAATTATTTTCACTACTGTTCCGGTTTTTTGTCGTTCTTTGGTAAAATCTTGCCTCGCCGCACAAGGACAATGAGGTATTTCATATCTGCATGCATATTTCTTAGTAAAGAAGTTTTTCACCGATAACCAGTTAATTCTTGAAGCTATACTTCTGCTTCGATTTCACTTTCGAAAACAATTACGTGTGATCTACTAAAGAATTGTTGCTCAACCTGGAAAACTTTTGTTTGCTAAGCAGGTACCCCACCAAAAGTTAAATTAAATTAGTTTGCAAAAAATCTTACATCAGTTGAGACTTTGAACAAACGTTTACATAAGTAATTAATCAGGAAATTGTGTTATGGGTACCTTCTTGAACTTTGATCTCTTACACCGAAGGAGAACTATATAGTCTCATGCATGCCAACATAAATAGTTTCAAGCAAGATCTATTATCTAGGTCTTTAAGCAAAATAGGTGAATTACGGTTTCGTAATGCATTATTTTAAAAATAGCTCGCGTGTTCACATTTTCCTAATTTACTAGAAAGGTACTACGTTACACAGATTTTAGATATTTTAATATAAAGGTTGTTATTCAGATTTGGGAAGTAGCACACTATTTATGTAGTTACAGCCTTTTCAACTATTGTACTAGATAAAAAAAATTGGTTGTAGCTGTAGGGAGCTAAAATAAATTGTAGCTATAGCGGATCTTTTTTGTTGCATCCATTTCACTGTCGAAAATATATTCTTGTTTAAACATTTTGACAAGAAATCAAAATAATTACTACACAAAATTTTTAATGTTTAGGCACAAACATCCTATAAGCACTTAACACAGACAGAATTTCTATTAAATTTCCCAGAAGCAGTGAAAGTGATATATCAACCGCCACATATAGCTCAGAGGCTTCAAAATTAAAATTTAGTCTTTTGCATCCTGTGTTAGTACCTTCAAATTTTCAATTTGGCCATTGGGTTTAGTGTGCAAAGGACAAGGTTCTATTTAATTGTACAAACACGCACGCGAGAACAGTCAAATGGATTAAACCATTTTATAAGTAAGGGTTAGATAGAACGGAATATCAAAATTATTTCTAGAAAGGAAAACCTTTAAAATATTGGCACAAACTTTCCATAAGCACCTAATACAGACAAAATTAAGTTTATACATTTTCCAGAAGCAGTGATCATAAATACCAATCGTAAGAGATAGCTCAAAGACCCTAGTATTAACGTTTAGTCCTCTACATCCTGTATTCTGCATATGTTAAATTTGGCCATTGCGTTTAGTGTGCTAAAGGAGCAAGTTTCCATTATATGGTAGGAAATAATATAAAATTTCCAGAAACAATGTTTGAAAAGCGGGAGACCTAGTATTAAATTTGATTCTTTTACGTTCTGTATTAGTATCTTCATATGTTCAATTTTGCCTTTACGTTCAGAGTGCAAGAACTAGTTTCCATTTGACTGTACAAACACGTACGTAGGAATTGTTAAATTGTTTTTGCTGGCTTACTAGAATTATGGTTCAAGCAATGGATTTAATACGGTGGTAGTCTACATAAAAACTATTGTATAGCTAAGGCAAGGTTTTCAGTTAAAGTTAATGGGATATCAAAATTATTTCTAGATTAAATTCTCTAAAATATTATCACAAACTTCCCATAAGCACCTAACAGAGACAGAATTCAGTTTATTGATTTTCCAGAAGCAGGGATCATAAATATCAACCATAAGGAAAAGCCTGAAGACACGAGTATTCAAATTTAGTTCATTATATCCTGTATTAGTATCTTCAAATGTTAATTTGGGGCTTGCGTTTAGTTTGCAAAAGACAAGTTTCCATTTAATTGTGCAAACACGTACACCAGAACTGCTAAGTTGTTTTTGTTGTTGGTTTACTGGAATTATGGGTCAAGAAATTGATTTACCACGGTGACAATCTATACAAAAACTATTTTGTAGCTAAGATTAAGTTTCAATTAAATTTGTGTGAAAAGTATAAAAAAGCTAATATAGCTTATTGTATTAGTTCGTAGGTGTATTATAGTTTTCCCAACGACGTTATTTACTAAAAAAGTGGTTTTTTACTTTAAATGAAGTATTGAGTTTATTATAAAAAGTATTTTATGTAACTAAGGTGACACTAAAACGACGTTACATGTTCCGTGAAACAAGACCCCATAACAGACAAAAATAGTAGTTATTTAACATTTTCATAATAAGCGATGTAAGATTTTCAAATGTATTTTAATTTTGGCCCACTTTAGCATTCATTTGATTTGCAAAACTGTGAATAAGCACAACTTTAATTATATTAATTTTAGAATAGCCACAATTAATCATGCTTTATCTAGCAGAACGACAGACTAACGAATTCAATACAATTTAAATTTAAAAAATCAGCAACGCATTAAATCAATGATGATAATATATGGTTTCAACAACAAAATTATTTGTATATGTTTGACAAAGTTCTCGAGAAATATGACTTTATATTTTAATATCCCCGAGGTAACAAATTTCTTTACTAAAACCAGTTCTTTGGTGAAATTTATTACAACAGCACACTTCTGTAAAGTGTAGGTTTTATGACGACAACTGCATAGAAATCATATTTCTGGTAGCTATATAACCCGATTGGAACGTATATAACAGTACGTTTGCCTGGCAGCATAACGTGTCACTAAGCAAGTTGGGAAGTCCTGTTTCTAAACAACTTTATTGCTGTGTTGATCCTTACAAAACCATAATACGTCACTAAAACGCATCAAATATTATTCTCTATACTTCCGCAAACTTATTTCTGGCAGAAATACACAATAATTTGAATGAATAGTGTACAAGGTGTTGAAAAGAAGGTCGGATAATTTACTTACGTGCATACACATCAAAGCAAACAAAAAAGTGTTAATCAATATATTTCCGTAAACCAACTGTTTCAGAGATAGTTGACGCAATTTTGTTTTATAATCAACTAATTCCATTATTGTAAAAAATCAAACGGTTAAGGTAAATAAATATAACATGGGCACAAATATAAAGATGTAGTTAAAATCAGGAGATCTAGATGTTCCTGCAATTAGATCCACCTCCCTATCCACGTATCGTTATAGGTTACCTTAGATATTGATGGAAAATGTGGAGGAGCCCCATCGTGAATAAATACAGATGCACTGTTATCATTCAGCGGAACAGCTTCCAATAATGGGAGGTAAAGTATTATTTAAGAAGTCAAAATAAAGTTAGCCAGTTAAACGATTTAGTAAAGATCCTGGCCGTATCATCGGTAAATAAAATATTGGCAGCAAAGTTTAGCATTTCTGCAACTTTTCTCAATATGAGTCTAGAAACACCATTCTTGAAGCATTACTAGAAACAGTATGGTACGGGTGGCAGTTGTATACAGTAAACAAAAAATAATAACTCAAACGTAGGCTCCATAGCAAATGAAATAGAATATCGGAGAAGGTATCCTCACCGGCGACAGCCTGACCACTGAACATTTGAACGGTTGCATCGACTGGGTAATACCTAATTGCCTAGAAATTCTTCTAGTACTCGTCGAGGAGTTTTGCTGGACTGCGTCAATAACGTCAGCATTATTGTCCACGTTATGTCTTCCAACATGATGAGGTGGTCTAACCATACTTGTTTCACACAAATTTCGGTTCCGTTCAAATGTTCGGTGGTTAGGCTGTCTGTGAGGATACCTTCTCCGATATTCTACCACAGCTGCACGAGCATTCCCGCTGCAATAGCCCTATACAAAATGCATTTCTGCATATTCAAGTGCAAAAAGGCTCCATCATTACCACACTTGGAAGACAACAATAATTCAAGCTTGAAACACATTCTGTCATACCAAATTAGCATTTGTTAGACTTATTTCCTATTATGACTTGATTTAACAAAACAATGATAGAAACAAAGAAATCCTCTGTTACCAGATAACGGTTGGAAATAAGACATGGGTTTATTGACATTTTTTGCTTCGTGTGGCATCCTGCATCACACGCTTAAGTTTGGCCATACCTTTTGAATCACCCTGTGTATATATATATATATATATATATTAAAATACAACATTGCCTTTATCGCTGTAATAGTTGTTATTTCTCAAATATCATGTGGCTCCTCAAAATTAAGAATATATGCCCTTACAGATGGTTGCAAATCTATACCAACGTGAAGGGTATCAAAAATCATGAACATCCGCTAAAAGCAGAGTTATAAATTAGTTTGTTTATCAGAATATAACAAATTATACAAAGTATTTAATGTTTAAAGTTTAAATGAGTAGATTTAATAAAGAACGTTTCCCGAATTAGGTTTTACTACTGATTACTGTTTTTCGAATCTACGTTTTCCTTATTGTAGCTTCTTTTCCCCTTTTATATAATATTTACAGTTTGATTAACATCTGATAATAAATTGTTACCAACTAGAAATTAATGTTCAGTTATATGTACAAAAAGTTATTGTTTTTTGCAATTGTTACTATTTTAGGCATTTTCTGAATATTTCTTCACATTAAACAAGCTCAAACCAATTTTTAAAGAGTATCTATACTGTATGTTTTTAAATTGAAGGATGCTATTGAAAACCTGTATATGTATTGGTGAATAGCAATGCTATTAAATGTTTCATATGTTTCTGAATGAAGTAAAAAATGTAACTCATTAAAATACCAACTGTGCGTTATTTAAACCGGAAACGAATTTTGTACCAAATACTTGAAAGATCAGATATACGTATTTCTGGAGGTTATGTTATTTTGACTAGACACTGGGCGACCTTTCTTAAAAACTACCCAATATTCGCTATAATTAATCAACGAGCATGTCGTTGGATACCATTAATTTTATGAAAAAAAAATTAATCTTTAACAGCATAGGAAGAAGAAATTAGAATAATACGAAATACTTTGCAGAATATGAAAATGATTGTCCATTAAGTCCATTCTACTTTTCATTTTCATTGCAGCTTCATCCTTTGTTGACTTTTACATCCTACACAAAAAAGAACAGTAAATCTATTTTGGTATAAGCCTGTTTTGAAACCTGTGGCGCTTAAACCTTTCTCCTCAAATTCTCAACCATTATCTAGAGATCTTTGTTTCATCATGTAATGCACTTCCTTAGAAATCCAATATGAATAAGAAACGTACAATTATGTAGCTTACCAAGAAGCAGTGGCGTACGCAAGACTTTTGATATGGGGACATCCGAAAAGCAAACCTATTTATGTGTATATACAAGGTTTTTTAAAACATATGGCTAAATTTCGACAATATGTTGTGGGCACCAACTAAATTAAAACAGTTCTAATAAATATACGTCCAAAAATGCTTCATAAAACGTTATTAAAAAATATACTAATAGAGCATAACTTATAGTGAATGATCGAAATACCTTCCTTCTACGAGGATACAGGTTACGATTGTCCTACTTTTTCAAATACTTCCGGGTTGTTTCGATACGTGTCTTAAATGCGTCTTGAATACGTTGCTCGACTCATTTACAATAATTTTTTCTGTGCTCTATAAATATATATCAAGAGTGAGATTAAATCGGGCGACCTGAGAGGCCATGGAATAACAAAGCATTTTCGGACACGCGTTTATAGGTACTTTTATAATCTACTGAATTCCCCAAACACTCTGTATAAATTGTCCTAATATTTTAAGAACACTTTGTATATATAGCATTTATTCAGTATTGTTTTTTACAATTCAATATCAAGACACCTTGATTTTTCAGGTAGTGTATGAATCAATTTCATTGTTTGCATCTTCAATGTCTATGAATATTTAATATTGCCATGATATTTATCCTTACTTGTAATATTTTTTAAATGGGTCATTATTTGATTGATAATACACAATCTTCTCCCACTGTTAGAAATGGATACTAGAAGTATATTAAATATTTGTAGCAATATGCAAGCAAATATAGAAATATAGTCTCAGGAATTTCGAAAACTTCAACGGATGAAATTTAAAATCAACCCATTTTCCCTCTAAAACGCGTTTTGAAAAATCTGGTCTAGACAAAATGGATCGATTTTCATGGTTTTTTGGAGGTGAAATAAACTTCAACGCCTTGAAAATGGGGGTAAAACCCTATGTTTTGTTAGTTTTTATAAACTTCAACGATAAAAACTTAAAAATCGAGCTGTTTTGCTCAAAAAATGCGTTTTTAGAAAATCTGGTCTAGAAAATATGTTTGTATTTTTAATGGTTTTTGGTTAGAAAATGAGTGTTTTGAAAACAAAGACTTTAAAAACAATGTCATTTGTCTAAAAAAATGAAACAAAAAAATCTGGTCTAGAACATGCACTATTATAACTACTCTCTTATCTTGTACTATTATCCTCCAATGTTCCTCCCTCTTGATTTCTCGACACTCCTGTGACCTCTAGCATCAAGTCTATGTACCATATATGCATCCCGATTGAGGAGATTTGCTTATCGCCTGTTGGTGTACTCCATATTAATAGTCAGTTGAAAAACATGTTTTATGTAACCCACTATTTATTCTATCCAATACTGATGTATATTATTAATTAATAGAAGATCTAAGTTTGAAAATTAAAGAAATTCTCAAAAATTGGGGGCTTTATTTCAAAAAAATTATTTAATACAAAATACAAGGGAAAACAACATTGTTAAGCTTTCTGTAAATTAAACTGGAAATTAGTATTTTTTAAATTTGTACTGTAACCTTCAAGATCATTTTCCCATGGGGGGGGGGTCTGCATTTTCAGCAAATATGATATTACGTAATCTTAATACTTTATTACGTCCATTGAGATAATCTTTGAAATGATTTAAAGACCTTGAAGCCTACTGTTCTAAAGTATAAAACTATTCTCATTTCACATATTTTAGAGACATTTCTCGATACACTGTGTATAAAACACGAGATATACTAGCTTACTGCTCGTACGTATTACAGTACGTATCAGAACCACATTAAACAAAACACAATATAGCAAACAATCAGATATTATTTAGAACCAATTTTTAATTTTAAAGACAAATTGTGTTTCTATTTAAGAATAACTTGTTTATTAAATTTGAATGATTGATAAAAACATCTTAGAGAAAGAAAATAGCAACCAACATTACACGCCATCCAAATTATATTTGATATTGATCCGATAATATAGTATCTATTAGTATATCAAGGTCGTGACCTTGAAAAATTGAGAGCTAATATAGTTACACACACTTTAAACTAATATTTTACTCATTTCTCTTTCCTCTATAGCGGTAACTTCTCCGCGATATGCTGTTAGTTATTTTGAATCCAATTAACTTATAGATTGCATATGTTGATTAGCTTTTACTTTTTCGATGGCGAACCCAGTTTGTTGATCCAAAGGACCGGAAACTCTAAGAAATTGCCACCGTATTAATAAGCGTGGTTATTACATTATTATATGTAACAATTTTATATTGTAACACGTGCACCTTACAATGCTTTGGGGTCATTTTTTATAACAGTTAGTGCTTTACTAGTAAATAATCAAAAAATTGGTATCTAAAAAGTTGTAGCAAATACGTAGGTGAATCCAGATGCCAAAAACACAAAAAAATGATGTAAACTTATGTTCGAATATGCTTAATTACGATGATATAGTTTTTGAAAGATGGGAAAGGTTTTCTGACAATAACTTCAATAATAGTTGCAGTAAATGGTAAAATATTGTATATACTTTTACTGCCCACCAACATTATCATATTCAACTCAGTTCCATTAATTCAGTTAACCATTGCAATGTCATGTAATATTTTTATCTGTAGCTGTTACGTATATAGCTATATTTTATGAATTTTTGTAGAAAGAACCTTATTTTGCATCCTAAATGCACAGAAAAATAAACAGTTTCTGGAAAGCGATTAATCCGACATATTTATTTTATATTTACTAGTCACCTAGATTGTTATTTTCACTCAATTCTTTTAACTTAAATAATTAATGTATTACCATGTAATAGTTCTGTCTAGCTATTATGTATGTAACTATGTTTTATATATTTCTGTAAAAAAATTATTTTACTTTGCTAAATGCATAGAAAACAACACTATTTCTGCAAAGCGACCAATCCGGCGTAAGTATATTATATCTACTGCTTATGTAGATTAACGTATACTCTCAATTTTGTTAATTGAGTTAACTAATGCAATGCCATATAATATTTTTGTCTACAGAAAATGATACCAATATTATATTTACTGCTCACCTAGCTTATCATCTTCCCTCAATTACTTTAATTGAGTTAATCAATACAATACCATGTAGTAGTCAAATTTGAATTTCGCGCCAGTAACCCTGTTGTCCGTCAGGGGGCATGATAAAAAGGCGTGGCTTCCGGTTGATATTATTACATTATGTTCTGTTCTGTTCTGTAGTGAGTTACGTTACGATTCTTGTTAAGTTCAATAAAAAAGTTCGTTATTATTTGAATCTTATTCTTTACTCTATCCCAATAACCGCTCGACTAAACACCTACAAAAATTCAGGTGTGGGGTAGCAGTAAAAGTAAAAAATCAGTTTCAAAACACGAGGCCGATAGGTTAAGAAGAGCGTCGTGCCGGTGTTCTTTGTTGGTGAGTCACCATGCCAGGTCCCGACCCAGAAGTTCAAGTCCAAACTGAAGCACAACCTGTAGCTGTTTCTGTGGAAGACATTATTGCAAGTGTAATCTGCACCCTATTTAAATTCATTTTATTAATTATTGGAGTAGAAATTTAAAAACTATAATTGAAGTTATTTTATTTTATTGAATTATTTCGACACAAAATTCTTGAAGAAATTCCAACACGTTTGCTTTAGTGAAGTCAGCTAATTGGATTTGTAACAATTAAAGTGGGACTATGACCTCTAGCAAACTGTGGAAATAAAATGCTGATATTAGAGCTCTAAGTACAAATTTAAATAGGACACATTACTTGCACAAAAGAAGGAAATAAGTTTTAGGATGTATCACACTTTTAAAATTACTTTTAATCAAAATGCTCGCTCAAGTTAGATATCAAAATTGTTTATTAAAGTTTCCTTCAAAATTTAATTACTTCTGACCGGCAGTTCCCACTCAGCCTTACAGATATAACAATTAAAACTTAAGATAGATATTAAAAATATAAATCGATGTCAGTAATCTGTGGTAAGTTTAAATAAGAATTATAATCACTGTTCTCATATGGTATTTACTTGTGTATAATTAATGATTACAATATTTGATTGTTATACAATAATAATTGTACATGATATATAACATTGGTGGTTTCTGGAATAAAACTTGTTATTTCTTCCTGTGCATTTAACTGACTTTTTTAGTTAGCTTTTAAAACAAGGTATAATGTGTGACCGATACTAATAAGGATCCCAGGGGTTACATTGGTGGCAGCGGAAACTTCTCGATTTGTGGGAAAGGTACCCTCTGGAGAGACACAAACGGAAGCCCTAAAACAAAAAGAGAATTAGGTTCGTATTAAGTATCGATTTCTTTGGTTTCAAGATTTTAGACAAAAGTGGAGCAAAATGCCCGGTGATACTACAGGAACAAGAACTACCACTAACCCCCCTTTCTTTTATACACTGGGAATGTTAGCAGGAACCGTAGACACGTTCTCAGGGAAAGGGTCAGCAAAGGAATATTACAAAAAACTAAAGGAACGTTCCGAGCTTGACGAATGGCCTGAATCAACATTTTTAAAAATAATCCGTTATCGTTTGACAGGAGATGCACTAAAGTTTTACGAATCTGAACCAGAGTTAGCAAAGTTAACAGCAGGCGATTTAATTAAGAAAATTATAGAAAAATTTACCCCAATAAAAATACCGGGAGAAGCTTTGATGAAGTTGTCCAAGTGTTTTCAAAGACACGACGAGTCGGTGGCTGAATATACAGTAAGATTGAAATCCCTAGCAAAAGAAATTCTAGACGAAGATTATCAAGGAGCTACAGAAGAAATGAAGGCAGGGTTGAAAGAGAAAAATAAACATCTGGTGCTGAACCAATTTAGAATAGGACTCAGGAGCAATTTGTTGAAGCAACTGGCACCTATTTTATTAACCACCGAAAATCTAGATATAGAGAAAGCAGAAAAACTGGCAAGGCAATATGAGTTGTGTGAGACGATGGCTAATGCTAGAATTTCTTCATCACCAAAGTTAATGGCGGTAAATTGCAGTTACTGTAATATGTCAAATCACAACACTTACAATTGTTGGAAAAAGCCAAATGTTTCTAATCAACAAAATTCAAGATTTCGAACAAACTTTAGACCACCACAGCGCAGTGCAAGGAATTTTCAGAACGATAACAGAAGCAATTTTTACTACAAACCAAGAGGCGGAGCCAAGGTAAATCAATTTTATCAAACACAGCAGGGAAGACAACAAAGAACAAATTACAACCCTAGAAACCAAACAAACCACTTGTATCAGAAAAATCAAAGGCAAGTAAACATGATTGAAGATGAACATTTAAACTGCAACAGACCATCGTCGGAAACTCTCGACGAGGGTCTCGAAACATCGCACTGAATCAACGTCAACAACCATTCATCCTACAAATCCCACAAATAAGATCTAAATTTAACAACAAAGTTCCATGTATTGTTTACTTATACATAAATAATGTTCTAGTGAAATTCCTTTTAGATTCAGGAGCGGCAATTTCAACAATTAAAGAAGAAGTAGTGGATGCTAACTTAATACGTGAAGCTAACAGTCTGCAACTACTGGATGCTACAGGACATAGAATACGTTCACTGGGAATTTTATCTGCAAAAGTAGGAGTAAACAAAGGAACTATGGTATGTACCCATGATTTTGTTGTTTGTGATCAAACGCTCCAAATTTCAGCAGAAGGCTTGTTGGGCCGTGATTTTATGTACAATAATTGTGTTATACATGATTTTAAACAGAACATGTTGTTTATGTGGGATTGGGAGATTCCAATATATTATTCCAAGGATGAAAGGAAAACTCAGTGCGAGAATAAAATGAGTTATACACAGTACAGGCATAAAGACAGAAATGGCAGAAATAAAGGACATGGAGCGAATGAAGATTGTTATGAAGGTAATAATAATCAGTGCAGTCTTGAGCGAAAGTGTTCGGAAGTAGAGTTTGGAGTGAATCTGGGAATAAGTGGAAGTTATCAGGAAAGCAATAATAATCGTGATAACAAACAGCATATACAGCCCAGAACGAAGGTGGGACCACACACAGGTCACCAAAACAAGATCCTTGAAGAAAAAGGGATCGAAACAAGGGAAATCACCTCTAATTATGGTGACACCAAGTATACTACAAACCTCGAGAAAGGTAAAGAAAAATGGAAAGGTACTCAAAGAAGTACTACAGCACAAAGCTGTGTAAAGAAAATACAAGATAGAAAGGAAAATATAGGGAAAAATATAACAAGGAATTATGAAAGTTTAATAAATAAAATGAATAAGAAAAAGCAACAAGAACTGCAAAGAAAACAAGTGATGGTAGAAGCAAAAATACACGTGTATGGAGAATTAAGCGAGGACGAAGAAGACGATGTACCTCATTATATAGGATTTAATGAAAGACAACGAATTTATGAGGAAAACAAGAAATTGGACTTAATAGAACAAGGGAAAAGAAAGTTTAAGGAAAAGGTAAGCAATAACCATGAAACAGTTAAGATTGCAGAAATAAGTCAGGGTTCAAAGAAATCATATGTCAGCACCTGTAATGGAAATAAATTTGAGGCAGGTCAGGTAGAAAATGTAGGTCGTCAGCAACAACAATTGAAAACCAGAAAAGATGAGGAATTACAAGAACATTTACTAATTAAAAATATACAAGTAGCAGAAAATATAACAATTCCACCCAGAAGTGAAGCAAATATTCCAGTTAAAATTAAGGAAGGTATAAAAGGGGAATATTTATTGGTTGAACCAATTAAACTGAATATAAATGGAGTATATGCAGCAAGGACTTGCATCACAAACCAACAAATAGCAGTACTGAGAGTAGTGAATTTGAACGAATACGAAATTGATTTACAAAATAATCAAGCCATTGCATCAGCAGAGCAAGTGACAGAAATTGCCGAGTATTCAGAAAATAACAATCAGACATTACACATAAATATAATAAATGAATCCCATTCAGATTGTATACCACAACAAATCGATTTGACACATTTAGACTACAGGACAAGAGCACTAGTGGGAGAACTGCTGAGGTGCTATCGAGACATTTTTGACGAAGGGGAAGGAGTTTTGTCAAGTGCAACAGAAGTCAAACATAAGATTATTACAGAAGACAGTCCTCCTATTGTTAAACGACCATATCCTATACCATACAGCCAACGAGAACAACTAAGGAACGAAATTAATAAACTTCTGAAAGCAAAAGTAATTGAGCCATCTACTTCTCCATGGAATGCTCCTATTGTGTTGGTAACAAAGAATCTACCAAATGGCGAAAAGAAAGTAAGAATGTGCATCGATTACAGGAAACTGAACAGCATAACAAAACCTGAATTCTTTCCTATCCCGCGATTAACGGAATCACTAGATTATTTGGGAAATTCTAATCTATTTAGTGTTTTCGATGTTACATCAGCATACCATCAGATTGACATGGACAAGGAATCAATTTCAAAAACGGCTTTTACGGCATTGGACCAACATTTTCAGTACCGTAAGATGCCATTTGGGTTAGTCAATGCACCCCGAACCTTCCAACGATATATGAATTTTACCCTGGCAGGGATATCTGGAGATGTTTGTCTGGTTTATTTAGATGACATCATTGTACATAGTGGAAAAGGAATAGAAGATCATATTAGGAAATTGAGTATAGTGTTCGATAGACTACGTCGGGCAAACATTAAGTTGAAGCCCTCAAAATGCAATTTATTGAAGGAACAAGTAAAATATTTAGGACATATCATTTCAAAAGATGGAGTAAAGCCAGATCAAGAAAAAATAGAAGCAGTACAAAACTTTCCAACCCCAACAACGGTTAAAAAGGTGAGAGAGTTCATTGGTCTTGTTTCATGGTATCGACGATTTATAAAAGACTTTGCAAGCATAGCGGAACCACTAACCAGGCTTACTAAAAAGGATGTAAAATTCAAAATTGATGCAGAAGCCCTTAGTGCAATTCAACAACTTAAAAATGCCATAACATCAGAAAGCGTTTTGTGTTATCCCGATTTTAACAAGCCTTTTATTTTAGAAACAGACGCATCAAAAACAGGAATGGGAGCTATTTTAAGTCAGGAACACGAAGGATTTCATAGACCAATAGCATTTAGCTCCAAGAAATTTAACAAAGCTCAATTAAATTACAGTACCTCAGAAAAGGAATGCCAAGCAGTAGTGTTTGGAATACAACAGTTCAGGTGTTACTTGTATGGCAGGAAATTTACAATTATCACAGACCATAAGGCGTTAGTATGGTTACTATCAATTAGCGACCCAAGTTCTAGGCTCGCTCGTTGGAGTTTGAAATTGAGCGAGTACTCCTTCAATATTATTCATAGAAGTGGCAAGAAACACACAAACGCGGATGCTTTAAGTCGAGTATATGAAACAGAAGAACCAAGAATTACAGTAACAGAGTTTATGGAACTCCGGAAGACGCAGAAAATAGTTAACAGCAATGTAACAGAAGAAGAGGGAGATTTATTTGGATGTTGTGAAAATTACGCTCTAGCCCATTGCGTATCGGAAGATTTAGCCATGGGAAAAGGTATTGCAGTGCGATTTAAAGAAAAATTCGGTTCAATTTCAGAACTTAAAGCTCAAAAACAGAAAGTGGGAGGAGTCGCCGTGTTACAGTTGTTATATAGAAATATTTACTATTTAATAACTAAGAAGAAATACTACAATCAACCAAGCTATGATGCAATTTGGAAAACATTACATAGTTTAAGAGAGCATTTGCTTAAATTAAAAGAAAAAGTGATTGCCATACCCAGAATTGCGTGTGGAAAAGATGGTCTAGACTGGATCATAATTTACGACATGGTAAAATTTATTTTTTCAGGAACACCTATAAAAATAATCGTCTATTATTTAGCCCCACAACGTCAACAGTTAAGCGTTATAAAAACTAAGCAACCTACATGCATGCCGAGTTGGGAAAAGGAAGAGATTCGAAAGAAGCAGGAACAGGATGAATTTTGCAAGAATATTCTGAAGCAAATTGATGAACAGGGTGAAGAGTGCGGATTTTATATAGACAACGAAGGATTACTGTTCAAAGTAAACGAAGGGCAACAAGATGTGCTTGTGATTCCAAAAGTATTAATAAGTAAAGTTATATATGATTTTCATGCTTTACCATTTATTGGACATCCTGGTGGCGATAAAACGTTCACATATATTAGGGACAGATGTTACTGGCCACATATGAGAGCGGATGTAAATGATTTTGTCGCTAAATGCCATGCATGTAACCTGCGGAAGACATCCCCACATCTAAGGAAGGCACCATTACAACCATTTTCAGAAATTTCAGAACCTTTTCAGCTATGTTGCATGGATATTGTTGGCCCATTTATAGTTTCAGATGCTGGAAATAAATACTTGCTTACTTTTCAGGACTATTTTTCGAAATATGTTGAAGTAATTGCAATACCAGATCAAACTGCCAATACTATTAGTAGAACGTTTTGTTCAAATATAATAGCGAGGCATGGGACGCCGGAAAAATTAGTGACAGACCAAGGGGCAAATTTTGTAAGTAATGTATTTAAGGAAGTATGTAATGTTTTAGGAATTCAGAAGTTACAAACAACAGCATACCACCCCCAGTCAAATAATGTGGAAAGATCGCATCGAGTATTTAAAGACTTTTTGGCACATTACATTTCCAAAGGGGGAAGAGATTGGGATGCGTGGATACCATTTTTAATGATGTCATATAATATGTCAGTACACAGTTCTACAGGATTCACTCCATACTTTTTAATGCATGGTCGAGATCCTGTATTACCAATGGATAAAATCTTTACAAGAAGAAAAGTCGATTATAATTTGGAAGAAAATTTTGTTGCAGAACTTTTAACTAGGCTAAATGTAACATTTACGCAAGCCAAGGAAAATATGCAAAAAGCAGCAGGGAAAAGAGCCATCCAGTATAACAAAACCGCAAAAGAGGCAGAGTTTAAATTGGGGGATTTGGTTTATTTGGAAGATACCAGTTCAAAGGTAGGGCAAAATCGGAAGTTACAAGCAAAATGGAATGGGCCACATCGTATAATTGAAGTAAAAGGTCCTGTAACATTTAAAATTAGAGAAATAGGAAAAAGGAGAGAACAGATAGTACATGCAAATAGGTTAAAGGTATGTAAAGGCAATTTGGAACAAATAACATCAGGAAATGAATATTATATAAGAAACTCAGCCAAGCAGATAGATAATAGCAGCTCAGAAAGTGAAGACGATGCAGTGCACCCAAGAGATGTAACTTTTACTATTCTCCAAGGTATAGATGGTTATAACAGGTATCTTAAACATCAGCGATATACAGAAACAAGCAAGAAACCGAGGAATTGGCGATTAAATGTTAATCCTCAAACACAGAATTTAATGCAGGAAAACAGGGAGCAGTTGGGCAATTTAGAAAGTCTGGGTTCTTTAAATCAAGATGGCGTAAGAATTTCAGCTCGCCGTAGACATCATTCAAATCAAAATTAAAAAGCTAGAGAGATGCATCCCTAGCATTGCATTTTCAAAATTATTCAAAATATATTTTAAGTAAAATAAGAACTAATGTCTTATTTCACTTAAATGTCATGATTTAATTATATAATTAACATAGAAAATTAGATAGGAAGATAGAATAATTTAGGAAGGTATTTCAGTTACAGAAAATGAACAAGTTCCAAATAATAAGCAGTATAATAGGATATTTCATAATTATGGGAAGTACGTTGATAGCATATGATTGTATTAGTAGTGAAACCAATATCACAGCCATATCAATGAATCCATAGCCATGGGTCACCAGTAGCGGGAGGACTGTCAACAAACATTTTCACCCTGGGGGGCTGAAAAATGCATAAATCTTCATAAAGAAAAGACAGTGACTCTTTATAATCAGGGGATCGGAGGTATTACAATGAATGGGACCACTTCAGCACCCTTAACTTTCTTGGGCCGCATTAGCACAGATGGTAAAAGCAAGGACTCCACTTATACAGAAAATGGAAATTAATGGGAAGATGTTGTAATCCAGGCAACAATTAAAATTAAAACTACTAGAGATTATATGGCATTGTCTATATATAAAACGTTTGGTTGTGGTTTTACCTTACTGGCAAGTCTTTGGAGCACACTAACAGTATTTGTCATGCACCACGCAGCAACTACTGTCCAAAGGGATGGCAGCACAATGCAAGAGGCAGGCGAACAGATGGAGGCCACGTTTGAACCTACAGCGCCGCAGGCTTCAATTGTCAATATTCCGGAGGAAGCCGAGAGCGGGTCCACAAGCAGAGAATCTTCAAAGGTCCAACCTCCTTTAGGCCAAGTAACGATATATCCAAGCCTGGCAAATTACCAATCCTAGACAACATTCCTAAAAACATTCCAAGCACAATTTTATTTTCCTAATACATAACCACTTCTTCTTATTCATTTCCTAACCGAATCATCCTGCTTGCTTCAATCTACGTAAAAAGCAACGAGTGGATAACCTCACACAATTCACAGAATTAACCTTGCCAAACCTACAGAGGAAGAAAGTTAAAATCTGACACAAAACGAGGAGGCATATAACTTACCTTATCAACGTCTGCTGGGCGAAAACAGAGCAATACCGCGAATGGATAACCAAATATGTAGAGCAAGATGCATGGAAACCAAACTCCACCCCCTTTGTATGGTGTTGTCACTTGAGTTTGATATGGGCCTAACGAAATGTTGGCCGCTAGATGGCAGCAGCGTCGCTCGAGTACCTTAAAACGTCAAATTTAATTTTCGCGCCTTAAATTATTACGGTCTGGTTAATATTCAACTAAAAGTATCATTTAATTTTCTGAATTAACTTAGTTAGCGAGTTAATATATATGTTCAGTTAATTATTTAAGTTACTCTGTTGTTGTATTAGTAATATATTATAATAAAGCAACGTTTATTACGCGGCAATAAGCAAAACTTATTTAGTGTTCCAAAAGTAAGTAAATATATGTTTACAAAACAATCTTTGTCTTTTATTACACAAAATACGAAGATGTACTTAGATTAGAAGACAGTGCAGCAACACCATAGTTTTGTTGTAGACTCAAGTCTGAGTCATGTTTTAAATTCAAATAATCAACATGTTTTAAATTCAAATAATCAACATGCTCTTCACTTAAATTCGAATAGAGTATATTTCCATAATATAAAATGAATCATATTATATTTATACAAACGTAAAACTGTAGAGGGTATCCACTAGGATTGCGTGTGCACTGTGCAGTAAGGAAATCAGTGCCATCGCCATGCTGTCTTCTGGGTTATCATTGAAATCAAACAAATCTTTTAATTTCGCATGTATGCAGTTTCTGGGCACCTTTTTTAGTGACAATCCTAATTATGAAGCTAGCTACACAAATTCTAAATTCCTTTTTTCTAATTTACAGAACTTTGCCTAGTTTTCTCGTTCATGAAGTAGTAGTGGAATATAGAGTAAAAGACATTAGCATTTTTTTGATTTTTTTATTTTTCAATCAATTCTTTTCCAGGAAATGTTAAAAAATAAAAAACCGACACTGGCATCATATATATACAGCAATAACAATGATTTCCCTTTAGTAGTCAAAGCGTACATCCTACATGCAAAGTTCGACAATTTTTAAAAAGACATAGTTAGTTAATAAAACAAACATTTTAGATACTCGACGATTTTATTACATACTTAAATTTATGGGAACAGTGTGCTGACATTAATTATTATCTAAGTAAATCTATATCAGGAGGACTCTTGACTATTATACATGCTACAATAGATAATAGTTCAAATATTTAATTACAGAATTAGGATATAATTATTTAATGACTGCTCGTATAAGCCAAGATCCACTTCAAGTTCGTATAATATTCATATTTAGAATAAATTGCACCCATGCAATTTGAAAACTAATTAATCTGGCTTAAAATACAAACTGCTACACAACGAAATAATAGTATAAATATGTACTTTACGCAAAATTTACTCTTTAAGTTTTGTTAGTGTAATCGGCCCGAAAATAGATAAAAAAATACCTAGGTATTATACAGCAACATTAAAATACATATTAATACTTTTAGCACTTCTCTGGATTAATGAGAGCAGCTTGTGGTGATAGTTCTCATCAGGGCATGGGAACTCTTATGGCCAAGGTCAAATCATATTTTTAGTTCAATACTACGACACAATTGGCGCTGGGTGTCGTATTTCTTTCTCTTTCTCGTAACCCCCACCTAGAGCAGTGTGTGCGCTTCGTGAGAAATATCATTGTTGATATTATTTCACGTGTCACCACTGACGTTACCGTAACCTAACCTGTGTTTTTCGCTCGTTGTGTTTTGCGTTGTGTGTTATTAATAATACAAAAATGGTGTTTGTTTGCTGTGTTCCAACATGTTCAAACAATAATAAAGACAATAGAATACATTGGTTGCCTTATTTGGATCAACAGGTAAGAACATAAACTCCATTAGGACTTGGGAAGATAAAAGTATTTAGATAACATACTTTAAAATTTTTACCAACCATTCAATTTTAAGGAGCTTCACTCCCATCCTTAAGCGTTTGTAGTATTTAAATTTTAGATTGCCGTAAGATGGACGCGACAAAGAAGGAGAAGATGGAATGAACATGTATCGAGAATGGACGACAACAGAATAGCGAAGATTGCACGAGACAAAAGGCCAGATGGAAAAAGAGAACCGGGAAGACCATTGAAGAGATGGCGGGATAGTTGGGCTTCGATTTCCCAAGAATAAAACTAGAAATTACAAGTCAATGACCTATATTAAGAAGAAGAAGAAGAAGAAGTACATCACAGCACGTAAACCTACCACCCCAATACCACTGGGTGATACTTCAACCATTCTAGACAGTGTCCGTACTCCAAAACGTCGAATAGGTATGCACGAACATGCAACGACTGCTTATATTCCGCTAAATTGATTTTCTTATAGATCTCCGTCAACGACAGAGTGTTTTGAAATTAGTTGGATGTTCAAAGGCACACCTTACCCCGAAAGCCAGAAAATTGTGCAGCTTGGCACATGGTTTACGAAAAACTGCAAGTGCCCTTGATAAGGAATGTTTTAGCCTGAAAGAGAGGTTGCATAAGGCTCATGAATTTTCTAACTCCGAGGACTTTATGAGAGGGATGGTTAATAAACCAACATATATATTATAATTTTAGCAATTTTCTCCGATATACAGACTGTGTTAATGTATAACTATTTCGTCTTATTTTTATATGTTTTGTATTTTCTTGTTATATTTGTGTGTTTAAATTATAGAAATATAGTATAAAGTTAAATGTTTATAGTTTTTTGCAGTTAATTTTTATAATATCTGGGGTGGATAAAAAAGAAAGTAGCTTGATAATACAGCATTTAAAATTGCCGCTTGTAGATTGAAGTGCAATACTACGTCACCTGTGGCGCTAGTGGGATTTTCTTGAGCCTGCTCAAGTACAGATGCCTATCTATATAACAATATCTGATCTAACCTATGGTTCTCATCCCGCATCTTATCAAGTAGCTCAGATTTTTAAACGGATGTTCTTGTATTTCTTAATAAAGCCACCTACGGGTAGTAATATTACAGGTGGTAACATGTTAAAATCACTGGTGAAATCCAAAGACATTCTCAAAACATCTGATGCCTCTCTAAAAAACGAATACTTGAAAAAACTTGTAGATGGTGACATACGAGTACATGCTGTGATTAAAGAATTGCCATTTTCTGACAACGAAGAAGCATTTGTATATGTTTCTGGTTATATTGCCCGGCGATATAAACCAAAAATGTTCTGTCCTGAATGCTTTCGTACAGTCTTGGGTGCTGGATATGACCATTATGCCGACTTCATTCAAGTAAAGTCAAGAAATTCTTTAAAAGTTTCATCTACGATGCTAACAATATTAAAAAAATATTGAAATTATTATACAAGATATTGTTACAACAGATCTGAAACGAAATCCACTATTAGCAGGACATGTATTAGGATGTGAAAATTATAAGAAACATGTAACTAAACAAGTAATTTTTGACTTTCGGATGATGAGTTGCATTCTGTTGCAAAGAAGA
>JABXWE010103234.1:0-29363 GCA_014611495.1 Limonius californicus | reverse complement strand
CCTGTGGCGCTAGTGGGATTTTCTTGAGCCTGCTCAAGTACAGATGCCTATCTATATAACAATATCTGATCTAACCTATGGTTCTCATCCCGCATCTTATCAAGTAGCTCAGATTTTTAAACGGATGTTCTTGTATTTCTTAATAAAGCCACCTACGGGTAGTAATATTACAGGTGGTAACATGTTAAAATCAC
Organism: Limonius californicus; assembly: GCA_014611495.1. Taxonomy (NCBI): domain Eukaryota; kingdom Metazoa; phylum Arthropoda; class Insecta; order Coleoptera; family Elateridae; genus Limonius; species Limonius californicus. The sequence continues at coordinate 29,169 of JABXWE010103234.1, read as the reverse complement.
TGGTGAAATCCAAAGACATTCTCAAAACATCTGATGCCTCTCTAAAAAACGAATACTTGAAAAAACTTGTAGATGGTGACATACGAGTACATGCTGTGATTAAAGAATTGCCATTTTCTGACAACGAAGAAGCATTTGTATATGTTTCTGGTTATATTGCCCGGCGATATAAACCAAAAATGTTCTGTCCTGAATGCTTTCGTACAGTCTTGGGTGCTGGATATGACCATTATGCCGACTTCATTCAAGTAAAGTCAAGAAATTCTTTAAAAGTTTCATCTACGATGCTAACAATATTAAAAAAATATTGAAATTATTATACAAGATATTGTTACAACAGATCTGAAACGAAATCCACTATTAGCAGGACATGTATTAGGATGTGAAAATTATAAGAAACATGTAACTAAACAAGTAATTTTTGACTTTCGGATGATGAGTTGCATTCTGTTGCAAAGAAGAGTCTCGGAAAAGGCTTGCAGAAAAATCAAAACGGCAAGAGTGTGCTAAATTGTCCAACCTGGTTTAGTACTCAAGTGTTTGCTACAGTTTGTATAATCACTGTAATGTTAACTAGGTTTAATAAATCTCTAAAGAAATTTCTTGAATATAATCGGAATTTTCAGTGGAATATTTATCTACTTTTCAGTGTCTCTCAGATCTCATCTTTTTATTCACTAGCAATTCTAGTGCCCGGCACTCCTGCAAGATTATACCGTGGGTCTCTTTCTTCCTCCGTTGCGTTATCCTGTTGATGTGTGTTTCAATCTTATTGGCAAGATAACTTACAAGATGCATACATTATCCTGACTAGGTTTTCTGCAGTTTCCTAGCCTGTACAGGTGAATGCAAGGGGTAAATAATTACAAGTCAATCTGCAGCCGAAGTTTAACTTTTCTTCAATAAATATATTCAATTTGTACCGAGTTTTATATATCAGTTTCAGCTACTTAAATTGCAAACTGGTACTAGGGTGTATTGTTTAATTAGTTTATGAAAATGTTATGTACTTGTTCATTACCCTTTGATAATATAACTCGTAGACGTTGAATCACTTACTTAAATTAGTTATTTCCTAATTATATAAATAATTGAATTTTAGTAATTGATACACGACGGTTCAACACAGCTTTATTTAATAGACAACACAATCAAACGCAGACGTTATGAAGAAATTTCACTTAATTTAGACATTGCTTCTTCCTTTTTCTACTTTTAAGCGGTATTTTGCACAATCGAACTGTCATTGTTTGACGTAACTGTCAAATTTGTGGTACCTTAGCGATCCTGCTGCCATCTAGCGGACAACATTTTTGCGTCCCCCGGTCAACAATGTAAATATTAGGAAGTGACAACACCATACAAAGGGGGTGGAGTTTGGTTTCCATGCATCTTGATACTGAAGCAGCAAAACAATAAATGATATTAAGTGGTATTTGATACAAACTGTCTGCGTTACTGTGGAAATGATATTATTTATTTATATGTCGAACAGGTGTAAAGCACCTTCAAGTTGATTTCTCTGGTTGCGTTTATTAACAGTGTCGATAATGTTTACTTTTACAACGTGAGAGTACGCCGATATCCGTTACATGTACGGTTTTTGTGATGGAAACTCAGTAGCAGCCAAGGGCGTATCCAGCGCAAAACGGAAGGGGGCGGCTTTCTGAATCCAACTTCTTTCATGGGGGAAGGGGGTCCATGGGGAGGGCATGCAATAATTCACAATTACCAAAGAAAAACACGATTTATTAATAAAATTAATTTTTGAACAGTAGTTTGCGAGGATTAGTTGCAAATTTTCTAACTGCAGCTTTCATTAATTGTTCCTTGTTTGCGAAAATCCATTGACGATGAATGTTTAGCATGGCTAACCCATTTAACCTATTTTCACCAATAGTGCTTCTCAGTGGCGGCTCGTGAGTTATGAAAGAGGGTGGGCACAAGAAAAAACTTACCTATTTTTTGTACATAAAATCCATTCTCCTATTTTTCATGCTGGAAAAGACGTCTATGACTTTGTTGTCAAAATCCAGGATAGACTGGACGAACTTGTTTTTTATTGATAGCACCGCCAATGCGATCAGTCGATCTTTTTGCACGCAATTAACTTCCATCATTGGAAAAACGTCACTTTTGTCTTTGAATTCAAACGCGCGATTGCGCGAAAACAGCGCTCCAAAGTGCAAATTCAAACGTTGACTGCAAACGGGAACAATGTGCTCGGTGCCCCATTCGCCTGGTACATCGCGTATAGCGAAGATAACCGATAGGCAACCGAATCATCCTCTAAATAGATACAAATCAGAACGTTCCCCGGAACATAGTTTTGAGAGTGTTAGCAGCGCCTGTAGTGCGGAAGGAAAATTTGATACCATCGTTAAAATAATGAAATTAAAATAATGCACTGAATTACATGCGAATTTCTTTCTGTGTTTATCTTGGTGGTTGGGTGGGCACGTGCTCTTGTGCCCTTTAGTACAAGCCGCCACTGGTGCTTCTAAGTAATGATTTAATTCGGCGAAGGGAGCTGAATGAACGCTCTATAGTGCTTGTTGTGCAGGGCTGAGAAAGTAAAATCAGTAGCGCCTTTCTAATGGTTGGAAAAAACAATTCGTTTTTTTAAAACCTCGATGATATCTGACCCTTCTTTTACATCATTCCATATTTTGAACCACAATTCCCTTTCTCCTTGGATGCCTTCTAAAATATAAAAAATTGCACAAGATGAAGTACTTTCATTCCATTCCTCCAATGCAAAATCTCTCTTGTTATTCGGATGGAAATGTGTCAATGAAAATGCAGGCGATTTGTCTGCAGAAAATCTGACTTCAAAAGATGATATAATGGAATCCCAGAAAGGAATTATTAGAGACCTCCAAAATTCGGATGGATTTCCGGCTGGAGGGTTGCTTCTATGCATTTGTCGGCCAGCAACGCAAGTGGCGGTTATATCAGCATTTAAATGCTTCGCACTGTCGCCTGCTTCTTTCAAAACGTCAGCTGTGACATTCTTTGCATCTTCTCGATGCTCTATTAGCATGACGAGAATAGTTTGAATGTGCTGGTTAGCTTTAACCATGTCAAGTGCCTTCAGTTGAAGTGTATTTACTACGGGTTGCAATATAGAGGAATATTTCGCAATTAATGCTACTGATACAACAAATGAAGATCTGCACACCGCTGCATGCATTTGATATGCATTTTTTCTAGTTGCTGCATTACCTTCTTCAGCTAATGTCTCTAATGCTTCAACAATATTGACTAAGTGATCCTTAAAAACACGCATGCTCTTGCACTTCTCTGACCATTTAGTCTCACACAATTTAGGAATATTCGCAATAAACTTGCGTCGTAAAACGGACTTGCGAAAAAATATAATTATCTCCTTGATAGTTCCAACGCAGTTTCGAATTTCTGGGATAACGTTTCAGTCGTTTACGACAAAGTTCAGCTTGTGCGAGAAGCAATGAAAATACAAGACTTTATTGTACTTTTGCCTCTAGATCGCCTGCACACCCCCTTCTTTCCCAGGCATAGTGGAACATCCGTCGAAGCATAATCCCACACACTTATCAGTTATCAGGGTCTAGGTTGAAATGTGTCACAAAATCTTCAATGGTTTTGGCAATACTTTTTTCATCAAGCCTTTCAAGCTCTACAAAGTCTAGAAATTCTTTTGCGATTGTGTTGGCCTTTTCATCGAAGAAACGTAATCCAATAACCACTGTTCTTTGCCCGAAATATCCGCGGTTTCGTCAGCCAAAATGCTGTAAGCGTAAGGTTCCTTAATCCTTGTGATGATTTGTTCCCTGATTGTCGTCCCACATAGATCAATTAGGTACTTCATTTTGTATGATAGGTGATTGGTATGACGCGTTTCTCGAGCGATGCTCAAAATGGTGTCTTAATTGTGAATTACCTGCTTCTATGCGTAAACGGCATAAGTTTATTAGTATGCCTTTATCCAGATTTTTGCCTCTGAGAGGTAAATCATGTGTGCCGGAAAAAATGAAGCAGGAAACAACTGAGGACAGTACTTTTTTGTTTTTTCTATTAATTTTTGCGAAGACTGGTGAAGTAGGATGTCCACTGGAACGGCCTCGATGAACGATTTTGCAGACTCCATTGCAGCCTTATGCCTCTGGGTCTGTACATGTGCTTTGCAATAGTGGAAAGTCTGATGATGAAAGAACCCCAACCACCTCCCATTATGTTGGCTGGCAGCGGAAACAACACACAATATTTACAGAAAGCACCTTTGAGTCACCTTGAATAAGGTAATCATGGTGAATGTGTCCAGCCACTTGAGGTGTTTGGCATCTGCCGCAAAATCGTAGTTCATCGAAGGTACCCAGCCATTTTCCAGAAGATGTTTTCTCTGTTTCGGCATTAGAATGACATTATTCTCGCACTACTTTTAATACTAGAATGGAGTTCATTCTTAAACGATTTTGAGTGACATTTTGTTGTCAGCGATTGGTATGCCTGCGGTCTGACATTAAGTGTATGTTCCCTGCTGAAAGCCTGACAAACACAAGTAATTGCTGCCAACCTAACTACATATATTCTACCAAAAGTTTCCTAGAAATTGTCAACTATTTTTATAAAAAAATTTAAAGTAATAATGTAAATGGAACCCGAAACAGAGAAAATAGTATAAAAAACTCGCTAAAGAAGGCCATTCAAGCACTCCTCCGTTCGGACACTCGCCGCTACGCGGCTCGTGTCCGAATTCGTTCTTGAATATATGTTGCCTTCTGTAACTCATGTTTTAATATACTATTTTCTTATCAACCAGCAGGGTGGTCGCCATGCCGACGATATTTGCAATATTATCTCCATGACAACAGTCATCTTCAGTTTCACTTCCACTGTCTGGCACCACGGTTTGAACCATAGAAGAAGGCCTCGCAGTTGCAGTGTCTGAAGCAGAGGGTGGTTGTACTTCCTTGCCCTCATCGCTGCTGCTGGTACTTTTAGCCAATGTAGCAATATATTGTAATATAAAACATAATAAAGTAAAATTTAAAAATTGATTAAAACTTCAACTGTGTAAAATAGGAATGCAAAAAGTATATTTATAAATATTAATACATCGGTAAAATTCATAATATATGCTTATAAAAATATAACTATATTTAACAATAATTCATAAAATTTAAATAGGTATCTCAATTGTTTTGTACTTTTAGATTCTACTTAACGTTTTTCGAATGCTAGAGTAATTGGTCCATCTGGCTTATTAATTAGGAGTGATTTTGTGTCAATAGGAGCACCATTCCATCTGATCTTAAAATTTCTTGTTAACTGAAATTTTATAAACTTAGTCATGTTTTACAATATTTAGTGGAAAATTAATAGCTAGACAAAATTACAGCTACATCACATTCTTCTTCTTCTTCTTTCCCATTACCTGTTACCCTATCCGGGTGTCGGGTACATCACATTCAAAAGCTAAATAAAAATTATACAAATATACTTTACTGAAGGTTAGCTGCAGTTGAAACATTAAAATTATCTGACTTTGTGCAGCTGTACTTATAAATTAAATATCCTGATGTTCATAAATGCAACATGGGAGAAAGTAACGTTATGAAATACAATAGATTTTATTAACTTACAAAGATAATTGTTGGATTAACTGACCATAAAATATAATCTAATGACCTACACAAGCATTACATTTAACCCTTGCTATAGATAAGAATTTTTTCATCACCATTAACTCTGCAATATAATGTTTACCAAATTTGATAGGAATGTGATAGAAAATTTAAATACCAACAACTAGAGACGAATTATATCATACAAACCTTTTATAAATATTAAATATAAAGTAAATAAGTGAATAATATATTGTCAGTGTAGATAAATGTTTACCTTCATGATAAGTATCAGCATATTTTGCTCTGCCAGTCTCCTAGCAATGCAAGCACGAGAGCCATGTCCAAATGGCAAAACTAAAAATGGATGAGGCTGTTTATAATATTTATGGCTTTTTATCCAACGCTCTGGTATAAATTCGTGAGGTTGGGGAAAATATTCTTCAAGCTGACATGATATTTGATTTTGACTTACAACCACAGTCTAAAAATTTAAAATAATAAGAGAAACAATACATAGAAGTAAATCTTACTCCTTCTGGAACGTCATATCCGGAAAATTCTGCACTTTTATCTAATACTCGACCAATTCCAACAGATACTGGGCGTAATCTTAATGACTCCTTAAGAACTGCTTTAGCATATTGAGCCTCATTTAAAACATCTTTAGTTACCGGGCTGTCTGGTTTTGGTAAAAGACGTTTGCATTCTTGATAGAGTGTGCTTTGAGCAAGACGATTTTTTGCCAAGTGATACAACACAAAACTAGTTGTATAAGTAGTCTGGTACAATTAAAAAGAACTTTAAATATTAACGTATGAGTAAAACAGTACAACTTACAGTATCAATTCCTGCCAATAGAAAATCACACACCATGCCAATAATGTCTTTAAAATCCAATTCTGGTGATGACAAATAGCTTTCCAATAAGGAACCTTGCTTACCCATGTCATCATTGAAATAAGACATTTTTAAAGATAATAGATCTATAGCTACTCTGAAAAAATAAAATTGCTAAGAAGGTATTAACAAATGGGTGTCATTTTTACTCTTCCATATATTCCTGAGATCTTCGGAGTTTTTTAAATAATGGAGTTTCAAATTTTTGCCATAGTCTTGGTCCGTTATCAGTCTTGAGGATGCAACTGTTTGTTGTTAAAGCAGCTTGCATTAGTTTCGAAGACCTTGAGTATGCTTTTAATTCTCGTTTTGAAAAACTATTTAACCTCAAATCTAATGCCACTAAACATGTTACTGAAACAAAACGTGTTAACTTCAATATAAATTATCTTACATTAATCAGATGTAGCAATGAGATAATATGTATTGCTATTCTGCAACACTATGAAATTAAAAGGAATATACATATTTGAATGATTGTTTGAAATACCATTTGTTCAGTAAAATGTGCCACAATCTATAGCAACTTTATTATTCAATTTAGATTATAAACTCATTAAAGCTTAAGGTAAATGTAGTTTCACAAAATGTTTACATAATAAGTTAATTTATGAGTACAAGCACATAGTTTGTTTTACAAAAGAAGCCAAGGCTGTAGCCCCACACTTTTTTGTTATAGTCTTACATATTAGTATAGTAGTAATGGGAAAATCTTTTCTACCATCTGTTGATAACTAATTTTTTAATGCCACCAGTTTTTTCGTGATGGCCTCAACAACATTTTTTTAAATGTCTTTGTATAATTTATTATATATCTGATAGGAAATTGTATTATCCCTTCATGTGTCTAAAGATCTTTATATTTATTATTTTTGTAATGGAGCTGTCACAGGTCGTACAGTTTCATCGCCTTGGTGTGAGGTATGGCTAAACTAGTTTGCGCAATACGAGGAATGCCATTAATTTGATCCCCAATGACTAATGGAGACGGAGACCCAGTACCGATCACCCAGGGAATTAGAAAAATTGGAGTGATTCGAACCGGGAAGCATTTGGACTATTATGTCCAAAGCTTGGCTCTCTTACCACTGAGCCATCCCCGCCCTTAGCCGATTAGAGTTAAATCATGAAATTTGCAGAGAAAAATTTAAAAAAAAAACTAATATTGACCGGTAGATCATTGAATCAAATCAATTTAAAATAAAATAATTGCTGGCAATTCTACAACTGGGAAACTTCGGATTTGCTCTGGTCAACAATTAATAAATTCAAAAGGGAAAAAGCACCTAGAATAAAATCATAAAAGACAAAACTAATAAACTAGTTGCAAACACAGAGGATATAGTTGAAACGTAGAGAAAATACAAATAGAAATTGCAAGAGAGGAAGAGAAAGAGTGATAGAGGAAGACTTAGAAGTAAAATATCTACTTCAATAAGATATTAACGCAGCAGTGACAACAGAAATAATAGAAGACAAATTAACAATGGCTATTAGTAACCTGAAATTCGGAAGATCTGCGTGATTAGACAACATAAATACTAAATTATTAAAGCTAGGAGGAGAACAAATAATGACATGGCTAACAAAAATACAGGGAATTTTTCTTTTTAGTATACATTGCCTATGTATACTTTTAAAAGAAACGCGTCAATTTCGCCTATTGTGTAGGCAACCAACTATACCGACAACTAAAAAGCAGGAGCAAACGTCACCAGTTGTGAATTATTTTAGTATGAAGGTTATGTTGATACAGTGTTTATATTAAATAAGAATTTCACCCTGTATATAGGACGCAAATGATGATACTTATTTGTTAAATACAAAAATCGACAGGATTATTGTTCGTGTAAGGTCCGTGAACATTCTATTTTCTTCGTACAACAAAAATGCATCTGCGCTAAGATAGTGTAGTGGTTATCATAGCTGCCTTCCAAGCAGTTGATACGAGTTCGACTCCCGGCCATCACAAATTTTTTTTTATTATAATTTTTGTAAACATATTTAATTTCATTTCTTCGGTTAAAACGTGATTACTTTTAGTTCTTATTTTATGGGAATTTATTACGCATCCCTCTGACTTACATTTTCTAACACTTGTTTGTATGGTACAAGGAATAGGTCTTTCTGGATATTTTAGTGATAATAATAAATTTTATAATTAAAAAAAATCTGTGACGGCCGGGAGTCGAACTCGGATCAACTGCTTGGAAGGCAGCTATGATAACCACTACACTATCTTAGAGCTGAGCCGAAGAAAATAGACTGTTCACGGACCTTACACGAACAATAATCCTGTCGATTTTTGTATTTAACAAATAAGTATCATCATTTGCGTCCTATATACATGGTGAAATTCTTATTTAATATAAACACTGTATCAACATAACCTTCATACTCAAATAATTCACAACTGGTGACGTTTGCTCCTGCTTTTTAGTTGTCGGTATAGTTGGTTGCATACATAATAGGCGTAATTGACGTGTTCTTTTTAAAAGTATACATAGGCAATGAATACTAAAAAGAAAAATTTCCTGTATATAAAATGGCTTGAGAAAAAAGAACCATCCCAAATAAATGGAGACAAAATATAATATTGCTATTATAGTCGTTGGATTACCCTTTTAAAATGACCTCATAATTTTTGTCCTTGTTTTACTTTACTAAACCAGCAAAAGCAAAACATTTTTTTAAAGGGTTGTATAATTATTATTTTAGAAATGTGTTCTGTCAAAGTCACAAAAATACGTATCCGTCTTGACATAATTTTGAATATTTGAATTTTTTGTGACCATTTCCCTTACTGTTCTCTGTAATTCTTCTGTTTTGGGTTTTCTGTGTTTACTGCCCACATCATATCTTGTTGTTACTGTTTGTTTAAGTATCATGTTTAATATCTATAAAGTTTCGTTCTAAAATGCCTAGATATAACGAAAAGTCCCAACGGTTGATTTTGAAGTTTTTGCAAATTTTTGAAGAAGAGATTGGAATACTACGAAGAGGGAAACTATTAATTTCACCTGCAAATGCCGTTTACCGCGCTTCGTTGGCTTTGAGAGAAACAGATAATGTTTACGAAGAAAATACGTCGTAAAAAATAATACCATAAAAATGCAAGTACGCCTATATTGAAGAACTTCATAAGAGACGCAGTGTACAACATGTATGCCACCAAGGAACGCGTAACAATGCGAACGTTATACAAACGCATGATTGTAGAATACCAAGAAGAGTTTCAATTTTCTACCTCGGTCAAAAAAAATCGGTGCAACCGGGTCGTCGCCTGATGTTACAACAACTTGGATCAGACTGCTTAAAGAAGTAGGTGGAGAGAAACAGGATGCATATGTTAATAAAGTAGAAAAAGTTATTGATTCGCATGGACTGTTGAATATCGAGAAGACCTCTTTGATATTCAACCATTCATTATTACCATTGAAAGTTCCGAAAGACCTGATGAAGGATTTGAAGATAAAATTGATTGAGTGTTTAGTAAGTAGTTATTACAGTGCACAGTGTGTAACAATAATTGATTACATGATTATTATTGTTATTGCTTATTATTAAAAAATTCCAAAGCAAATATTTTCCAAAAGTCACGGTCACAATGCGCATGCGTGTTACTGTGCGATGAACGGTTTCTCGACGTGTTGGAACAAACCTAATATATAAAACTGGAAACTCCAGTGGTTGCAAAAATTTAGATCGCTTATGTTTAATGTCAGGAGTAAGTGATGGGAAAATGTAACCAACGTATGGCTAAAAAAATATGTAAAAGACCTATGCAACCTGTATATATTATATTCATCATCATCATCAGCTGCCAGGATTAAACCGTTGTGGTTTGTTCCGGTCTCATATAAATTGTTCACTCCAACGTTCCTTTGGTCGTCCCAGTCTTCTTTTCCCTCGTGGTCGATAATGTAGTAGTTGTTTTGTGATACGACAGTCGTCCATTCTTAATATATGTTCCCTCTAGTTTTGTCTGTATTGGTCAATTTTTGTTAATAAATTAAAAATGTTTAGCTCCTGGCGTATCTCTTCATTTCTCTTATGGTCTAGTAGCATATATCCAGCTACCCATCTTAGAAACTTCATCTCAGTAGATTTAATTGCATTTCTTTCTTTTAGCGTGAGGGTCCAATTTTCTGATCCATATAATAGCGCTGGGACAGCCATTACCTTATAAAATTTTAATTTTGTATCATTATTAACTAGCCGTAGATGTCTTCTGATGGTTCCGCACATTTGTCTGAATTTGTTTAGTTTATTGTATACATCTTTACTGTTTGTGTATGTAACGTTAAAGCCCAAATAAGTGAAACAGTTTACTTGTTCAATAGTTTCATCGTCTATAATAATTTTCGCTCGTATCGGTTCTTCACCTTTAAAAGCTAGGACTTTGGTTTTTTTTGTTGAAATTTCTAAATTGTATTTTTTTGACATTTTATTTAATGTATGTATTGTAGATTATCTTCTGTGGTTGCAAAGACTGTTTGGTCGTCAGCAAACAGAATAGTGTCGATTTCGATTGTTTGAGTGTGTTTTTATTTTGTTTTCCCAGTCTTCTACGACTTGGTCTATATATATGTTAAAAAGCGACGGCGATAGAGGGCATCCTTGTCGTACTCCGCAGTTTATTGTTTCGGTTTTCTTTCCTTCCTTCCGTTTCTTGTGTTTATAGTAATTTTATTTTCTTCATATATGTTTTGAAATACTTTGATGAAATGCTGGGGTATGCCTTTATTTAACATGATTTTCCAAAGTTTATTTTTATTCACTTTATCAAAAGCCTTTTTGTAGTCTATGAAGGCTACACATATAAGTAGGTAGGTTAAATTCTCTCCTTTTTTCGATCGATATATTATATTATATGTAAAATAAGAAGAAAATTGGGGAGTAAGAAATAATAAAAAATAAAAGATATTTTAGGGCCATAAAACATAACCCAACTGTAAAGGTAGAGAGATTAAGGTGGACTGGCTATGTAGCAAGAATTGTAGAGGACAGAGCTGCAAAGAAAAGAAAGTTCTTGAACGACAAATAGAAGAAACAAGAACAACAGAAAGACCCAGGTGAAAATGGAGGGGATGAAGTAGAAGCGGATTTGAAAACGTTGAGCGTCAGCCACTAGTAGACAAGACCAGATACAAGCAAGGGACAGGAAGAAATGGAAGGCAATTGTAGAGATGGCCAAGAACGAACTAGGGACGTGAAGCCCATAGGTAAGTAAGTAGCCTGTATATATTCAACAATTACTATATGCTGATGACACAGTAATGATGAAGAAAACAATAGGTGGTTATAATATGCAATAAATATTTGGAAATAAACATAGCTAGAAGTAAAGTGATGAAGATAACTAAAGCCAGAATGCCCATGGAAGTAATAAATATAAAAAATATAGCACTTGAAGCAGTAGATAGTTATGTATACTGGGGATCAATAATATTAAAAGACAAAGAGATACAGGTCAGAGTCGAAAAAGCAAATCAAATTTACTACATGATAAATATCACCTTACCAAGAAGAAGAGAAAGAAACAATAAAACAAAAATGGGAATCTATCAAACAGTCTGCTTTCCAACTCGAACATATAGAGCAGAGAGCTGAACTTGTAACTAACAAGCATAAATTAACTATTTCAGTCTAAGAAATGAAATACTTTTGGAGGGCAACAAGTAACACAAGAAGAGACCGAGTGAGCAATGAAATAATTAGGGCGCTACTAAAATAGAAACCAGTAACAAAGATTAAAAAACAATTAAAATGAACTGGACATGTGTACGGTTTGGTATGGTATGGTATGGTACGGAGAGTGAATGTAAAGAAAGTTTCCCAATACAGTAACAGAAATAAGAGTGAAGGGGCTTAGACGAAGAGGAAAGTTGAGGAAAAAGTGGGAAGAATATATATAAGAAATACTGGTAATAAAAGGGCAGATAATGCTACAAGCTAAAAGGATGGCAAGAGACAAAAGAAGTTTTAAAAATGTTCTGACGCTCTAGATGCATTCAGGGATTGAGAAAAGTAAGTAAGTATTTCAGTTTAGCTATAATAAACTTGACAAAATTAAATAAAATTGTCTACAAAATTACATAAAAAAGTTATGGCATTAATTTAAAAAGACATCAATAAAATCATGAAGGAAAAACACCGAATAGAAATAAGTTGTCATCAAATTGTAGAAAAAACTCTCCCATATAATAACATAAAGTGTATTGAAGCTAAAACAGAAAAAATTAGATTTCAGTTTTTGGTTTTTTGGAAAACATACTATACAGGGTGTTAGGGAAGTCAATCGAAAAATTTCTAGGGGTGAATCAGTGGCCGAAATGAAGTCGAATATTCCTTTGCCATTTTTGGCTTAAATGGATGAGTATCCTCATAAATTACTGTTAAAATTGGTGCCAACAATTTTTTAGACTGCTGAAATTAAAGTTTGTTAATGCACTGTTTTTTAATCTAGTATGTGAGAAGAGATGTGAAAAAATTGATCGATCTGTTTTTTTTTTGCTAGATTTGTTTTCATTTCCCATTAACACCACAAGCAACACTATCAATGTTTGAAAACTTTATTTTTTAAGAAAAATTAAACAAATAAACAGTAAATAAACAATTAATCAATACAAAAATGAACATTGAAGAAATTGCTCAAAGTGGGCGCCGTCTGCCCTGATACAAGCTCTGGTTCTGCGCGTAAAGGACTCTCCTACCCTGGCAAGAATTTTAACGTCATTGTGAATGCTGTCAGCAACAGTCATAATGCGTTGCTGGAGATCTTCAGCATTTCTTACAGGTGTACGACACACAACAGCTTTCATGTGTCCCACAGAAAAAAATCACAACTATTCAGATCAGGTGTTCGGGCCGGCCAAACAATAGGTCCATTTCTGCCAGTCCATCTATTTGGGAATTTTATGTCCAAGTGGTCACAAACATCCCGATTAAAGTGAGCTGGGGCACCATCGTGCATGAACAACATATTTTGGCGTGTGGCCAGCGGGACATTTTCTAGCAGATCGCGTAGATGGTCCCTTAAAAACCGCAAATAGTGTACACCGTTTAGCCGAGCGGGTAACATGAAAGGACCAATCAGAAAATTCCCAACAATTCCTGCCCAAGCGTTAATAGAAAAACGACGCTGAAAATTGTTCTGAAGGACTTCACGTGGATTTTCATCCGCCCAGACATGAGTGTTACGATAATTGAGCATACCATCCCTGGTAAAACAACACTCATTTTCAACACGATTGAGAATCTCCTGTCTTTCTCTCCCTGCTTCGCGTGGTCTAGGAAAGACGGATCCTGTCTCTGTAACCCTTTGTGTCACCGCTGTGAATGTTTCTCGATTTGGTATTCAACGTTGTGGAAAGTGCGGTGCACAACGCCAAACTGCAGCAATTGCATTGCCACCACATTGCCCATATACAAAAAGCATATCGCCATATTCTGCAGATGTAAATACTACCGTTTCCGTTGAATAAATACACCGAAAAATTATTGACAGATTATTCTACTGAAAACGTCAAATTATTATCAAAAACTGACATATTAAAAAGCATTCAGCAGTTCAAATAATTTGCGGCACCAACTTTAATACGGATTTATGGGAAAACTATGTATCTGGGCCAAAATTGGCAAAGGAATATTCGACTTCATTTTGCGCCCTAATTCTACCCTAGAAATTTTTCGGTCAACTACCCTAACACCCTGTATATTATTATTAAATTGTAGGTAAAACTGCACATTTTAACAACATGTATTGAGCGGTTTCATGCATTTATTTAGTTTGCTTTCAAGGCAGTAAGTTGTGTATACCGCCTAAGGGCGGTTAGTAAAAATTGGAAGGTACCATAACACATTAGTTTACAATCCAAAGCAACAGCATTAGGCAACAACCAAATCACGGCAGGAGCAGGAAATAAAAAAAATTACATGCTACGTAAAAAATATACCAACTGTTCCATTTAGGATTTAAAAAACTACACTGAATCACTCAAAACGATTGCAAGATGTTGACATTTCGACTTTGTTACAATATTAAGTTTTACCTTCTACAATTTAATGATACATAATATGGTAATACAATAAGTCTAAATTCAGTAATAAAGTTGATAAAAGTTGGGGCCCTTTTTATTGGATGTGATGTAAAGTAAATATCCGTAATTTTTTAGAACTGTTAAAAACTTACATTCTAAAAACAGTCTGGATAACTCAGGTAAATAATCAATATGTGGTTCATGGCATATTTGTTCTAATCTTTCCAACCATTCCTGAATAACTTCATTTGTTGAAGGTAAAAAATTTTGAACTGCAGCTGGACTGCTTAATCCACGCTGAAACACACTGCGCATTCTTAACCAATCTGGACCATTACTAAAAAAAAGAAGTCTATTATGTTAAAGGTAAGGGAAAACAGCGGTTTTATTAATATTATCAAAATTAAATTATTATTAAATATTATATTATTAATAAATTGAAGAAAAAATACAAATTAATAAAACTCTACTATTATCATAAGTTATCTTCCTGTTTCTTTATGAAATCTCAATTTAGTTGTCGGAACTGCTTATAAAAGCAATTAAATATACTGTCAAATATTTTTATAATTTTTTAGAGTAATAAAAACTTACAATTTTTAAAAATACATAATGTATTAGAGAATAAGGTTTATGATTTTTATAACTCTGTAAATAGTTTGACTTTTTATGATTACCGTGCTCATTTATAACTTGAGATTTTGTGGATACAGTGCAAAATGGGAGGAAAAATCAATTCATTAGTAAAATATTCCATACAGTGAAAAGTTTTGTGGTAAATGAATTTTAGGTTAGTAACCATTGAAAAAAGTACAATCAATCAAACACATAGTTAAATAGTTTCTAAAGGTAATGACTTCTACATGAGAAAACTGATACTTAACCATATACTTTAAGAAAGTTTAACAGGTTGGTATTCGGAAACTAACGTTGGTAAAAGTCCTCCTGTGTTATACACATTAGGTCTATCCAATCGATACTTCTGCAGTGCAAGATGGCTTCTTCTTTGAGGATATTTCCCTTCACATCGAAACATCACTTCAATGTCTTCAGGTTTGAATAACCATACCACATTTACATCAGGTGCAATTTGTTCACGAACTACTGGTCCAAATCGTTCTAGCTTTTTAAATCCATTTTTATGAAGACGATCAAATTTGTACGGACCTACAATAATCACAATAAAGTTAAATATTACATGAATTACAGTCAACATATTATTCCTTCGAATTATCATTATTTTAGGGTGCTTCGGCATATAAAATGTTAAAATACGTTGCATTTATATTTGAAACCGAAATTGGATAAAAGTTTATTTGAGGTAAGTGTATATCAGGGTGAGTGTGTATTTGGGGTAAATGTGTATAGTCCAGACTAAGTGTGTATCGGGGGTAAGTGTTACCTGGAGTAAGTATATGGCTGAGGTGTATGTAAGTATGTAATTGGAGAAAGAGCGTAAACACCCTATAATAACACTTCAACTGAACTGGATAGAGAAGTATTAAAACGTTTTTATGAGCAGCAGACCTGGAACATCCTTTATGTCAGAATTTCACATAATTCACAAATTAATGTAACTAACTGGGAGGAAGATGTTTTGCAGGTTATTTCTTTTCTGCCCAAATGTATTAAAATTTCGTATTTCAATAATTTGAAAGTAAAAGCTCCGTCTCTCATTTTCTGATTCTGCAAAAAAGTTTTTTTCCCATCAATTATAAGAAATAAATTATTATCTGAAAGGCACTTCTGTTAGAAATAATGAGAGTACCATAGGTGGTTACACTTACCCCAAAATACCATCTTGCTCAAACTTAGTAAACATACAGGAATAAAATAATACGAAGCATTGCAGAGATAACAAATAAGAAAATGTAATACTTTTGTATTGTTAGTAACAAACCTGAACTACTTCTTTTTTTAATAAACGCTGTATTTTCGATGTAAAATTTTATTTTTCAAGATGTTATGGAAAGTTTTTTAAACAACTTACCTATAAATGGTAAATACTGATACAATGTCCCAATACCTGGGAGCGATAGGGGACCTGGAATATCACGAAAACTTTTTGCATTCTGGAATGTAGTAGAAAAACTCCGCCTGCATTTAATTTTCAGATGTACATAAAAACGAACACTTTTTCTTCTCAAAATATACATCCTAAATACTACGCCAGAGTTTCAATCACAAAATACATGTATATAAAATAGCTCTAGCCGAATGACACAGTTCCAATTTAAAATTTAAATTTCGTACGCTTGAACAAGAAAGGGGAAACGCTGTGTGGAGGTGGGAATTATAACCAAACGTAGCGTTTTACACGTACCCTAGCACCAGTTAAATAATCTATTACAAATTAACAACTATTAGATTTTCCGGTCGGTAAATACAAAGTGTTTCACACAGCTGATCAACTGAATGCACTTAAAACTGGTCCATACCAAAAAGTTTAATATAAAAAGCATTGGAGAGGGGAAGGTTAAGTGCGGTGGGGGAATGGTACTAGGCGGGAAATTTAAATCCAAGGTTTCTCAGTTGACATTGCATAACACTGAACTAAACTGACAATTGAACTACTTAAAAACACAATATAATACACAAGTTAGCAATAAACTCGTATTTCACATATCTTAGCACTTTAAATAACAATGAAAAGTTGCTGCTGAAAAGCTACAAGCTTTATTGTTTTTATAATATATTAAATATAAACCCAACCTAACTATGCAGTTCAGAAGTAATAAATATAAACTCGTAAAATTGCCAACGTAAATTTTAATTAATTACTGACCAATTCATATACAAATTGTATTTTATATTCAATAAGTACATACTATTATTATTTCAGTTTTATGTCCAAGGTAAGAAGTTGGAAAACAACACAGTACCAAGGAAACAATACAATATAAAGTAATATGTTATAAATTGCCCCATCTTGTTGCTATTATTAAACAAAAAATTATTACTAAATAGACTAATTTGATCGAAGCCACGTTTGAAATAATACGCAGCAAACCAGTAAAGGACAGGACTCGCAGAACAAATCATTCTTGTTGTAACCTGGACATGTATACAGAAAGTGCAAAAGAAAGTAAGAATAAACACATGGGCAATGAAAACAAACATTTTTGGTTCGAAATACTGATTTGCCTTTTGCTTTACAGGTGGTTTTAAAAAAGGAAATTTAAATGTAAATATTCCTAAATTCAAACAATACTCTTTATGTAATATAAAAAATGTTATACTATTACTAATAATAAGATATATAATGGGTAATGCTAAAATAAAATTAGGTATTTGTTTAAATTCAAAGTATTTTAAAAATCCAACATTCCAGTAACGTTCTTGAATGTATGAGTAAGCCAGGGGAATTTTGTTAAAGCACCAATTTTGCTTGTGCTCTCTCATCATACCTGGCAAGATTAAATTATTATTTTTGCCAAACTCGACAAGAACAACTGGAATATCATAACTAAAATTTGTACAAAATTGATAATAATCATAAACCTGTACAATAACAAATGGTATTAAGCAAATTAATACAATTAATGCTCCTAAAATCCAGAATCTAATAACATGAATTATTCGGCCTGGAATGGTTTTTACTGCAATGAATCTATCCATGAAAAGTTTCATCAAGTAATATAAAACAAATCCTATATTCAATATACCATTTGACCTAACACATGTACTAAGCCCTAATGGTACAATAACATAAATTATACTTTTAAAACTCAGTCTTTTGTAAGAGCCACCAGAATTTTTATCATACATTAACATACAGTTTAGCATAGCTTTAAATGTTAAATAACTAAACAGACATTCTGTATAAGGAGCTACAAAAAAAATTGTGGCTGGGTTAATACAAAATAAAATGGCAGATTTATAGGCCAAATCCTTAATTAAAAGAACTGAACTTAACTCGTACAATGTTAAAGCTGCTTTAACAAATATATACACATTTAAGAAAACAAAAGAAAGAAGTAGTAGAGAATCTTCATTTAAAAATGATATGAAATACGAAGCTGTAGTTGTAACCGCTTTAGCCATTAAAGGATAGAGCGGAAAAAAGGCCAATGTATTCTCATAAGTGTATCCGTATTTCGCAATGTGCATAAAATATTGAGCATCCCATCGTATGAACCCACCAAGTAGATAATCCACTGTGTCATCAAGAAACGTTTGTGTTGTGTTGCCTTTTGGATAGCGAAATGCGTCAGCATTATGGTCTGCAATTATTAAGTTTGCTACAAATTGCAGTACTATTATTGCCAAACGAGTTATGCATGCAAATGCAACAATTTTTGATCTTGTTGTATACATGAATCATTTAGTTGGTTGTTTTAACTGTTGTAAATCCTAAAACAACTAAATGCTAGCTGCTCAGTAAAGCACTATTTTCAAAAAATTTCCTTTCGGAACGTTCAAATAATTTTTAGGTTATGATTTGGTTAATCAAATATACGCTGTGTCTAAAGTCCCTTGCAACGGTAAAATAGCACAAAGTTATTATCGAAAAATTATCATTACGTTAACAATAATCTAACAGTAGTATTCTAGAGTAAAAGTCCAAAAATAATCAAGGCTTAGCTTATCCAAAAGAAAAGAACTCGATGTAAGGCATCATTACATTATTCTATGATATAAATAACAAAGAATAAGAACAAACTAACAATCACATGCTTTTGAATGGTCGTTTATTCAATGGTTTTAATTTTCTTATTGTGTTTATACTTTTTAAATTTTTAGTTAACATGGTAGGGTCAAATCATTTAATTCAATCGGGAACTGGTCCTTGACATTTAAAAATATTTTTATTATTTTACCTACAATATTTCAAATATATTAAGATTTCAAAAATAGCAAAAAATTTCACATGTTTTAGTTTTCTTGTACCTTGCATTTTTTTTGGCTCCGTAGAGCATTTTTGAGAATAATTGTCATTGACCGAATATTTAATAACAACGTATGGCTAGGAATAGTTGAAAATAAGCTTATCAGTCCATATTTTATTGATGGTAATTCAATACAGCCAAATTTTTAGAGCTATTAAGGAACGACATCATTCTGGCAATAGAAAACTTAAACATCAATGACCCGTGGTTGCAGATGGATGGAACCCCTTCGCATTCCACGAATGCTATAAGAAACATATGAGGGGGAACTTTTTATGTTATCTACCTAAGTATGAAGGAAACCAGTTAGAGAACAAACAAAATTTTATTTTTCAACGTAAGAATCATTAACGCTTACACACTTATTCCATCTTTTTTCTAATAACGCTATGCTTTCGAAAAAAATTCTTTTGATAACTATGCAAAATACGACTCCACAGAGACTTTCAAGTCCTTCTTCGACAAAAAGCGACGCTCTTTCAAGTGCTTTTTGAGTTTTGGAGAGATAATAGTCACAGGGGCGTGGTCGGGACTGTACGGTGGATGTTGTAATTCCTCAAAGCCGTATTCATCAATTGCTTCTTTACAATTCGTGCTTTATGAACCCTGCAGTTGTCGGGCAGAAGCACAGTTTTCTGGGCAAAATTGTGAGGATTTTTCTCGCGTATAGCTGCTTTCAAACTGATTATTGTTTCTTTGTAGACATTCCGTTATTGTAGACCCTTTTGGCATATACTCAATATATATAAAACTATGGCAATCACTTTTCCCGCTGAGAAATGCGTCTATGCCTTCTTGGGTGGTGGAGAGCCTTTATGAAGCTATTGCATGGACTCTTGTTTCGTCGGTGGATGCCAGTGGTATACCCAGGTCTCATCCCCAGTTACAATTTTAAAGAAGAAGTCCTCATCTTGGGATATAGCCGCCAAATTATCCTCGCAAATTTGTAGCCTACACAATTTTTGTTCAGTAGTGAGCAGCCTGGGAATCCACCGTGCTGACAACTTGCTCTTTCTCAAATCTTCATCGAGGATTTTAAACACATATGTTTCTGATATACCTGCTTTCTCTCTTACAATAACTGAAATTGTCACTCAGCAGTCAGTCAACATCAAATCTTTAACTTTTTGTTTTCCTGTGTTCGTTCTTCAAGAGGTCTTCTGCACTTTGCGTCGTCTTAAATGGACTCCCTGCTCCATTTGAATTGCTTACACCAAAATTTAACTTGAAAATAGGACGGGCT
Organism: Limonius californicus; assembly: GCA_014611495.1. Classification (NCBI taxonomy): domain Eukaryota; kingdom Metazoa; phylum Arthropoda; class Insecta; order Coleoptera; family Elateridae; genus Limonius; species Limonius californicus. Next base: position 8,489 of record JABXWE010103234.1, on the reverse strand, counting down.
ATTTTCCTCATACAAAGCCACCATTCTCTCATGGATATTCTTTGTATTATTGCCTTCTTTCGATAGAAATTTTGTGTTGCTTCTATGTTCAAGTTTCAAATCACTCATTTTTGCACCTGTAACTCTATACAGAAATGACAAATCTTAAGCGAGTTGTATCAAATTTGGAGGGTACACTCTAAAATGTCAGAGACTTAACATTATAAAATTATCACGATAGCATTTTGTTTCCATAGCTACGTAGATAACATAAAAAACTCCCCTTGTACATTATTACAGTAACGAAGAAAAACTTAAAGATACTTACAGTCGTATTGATGTTCTAGTTATACCAAAATAGTCTGTTACTAAAATTCCTCACTCACCTTTTTCTTTTACTAGGAATTCAAAAACAAACCAATTAATTTGATCTTTTTTCTTTATTAGTCCTTGAACATTAATCTACGAGTAGTTTTATTAAAGTGTCATATTTATTTTCATAAAAAGTAGTAGCAACGCCCGAGGTTGTGGACATACACTCACTAAAGGGAATTACGTCTTTGGTTTCATTAAATTTTTGTAATTGGAGATAATTGTAATAAATAACACACTAAATTTACTGTATTTAATTCCTCAGATGGATCACAAACATTTTTCATCACCATTACACATTATTTTGATTAAATAATAACCAATAATTTAGAAATACATGTAGGGCGTAATTGTCGACTTGGCACTAGATCCACTAAAATTAAATTTATTTTTTTCATAGTATGCTCATAATAGTTATTTATGATATAAGTGCTAAACGTGACATTTTATTTTGTGAGAAGGGAAGTTCGAACAAAATAAAATCACTTTTAGCACATATATCATTCACTATTTTTTCTACAAACACCATTAAAAGTACAAACCAATGCATTTCTTACGTTATTAAATTTATAAAATATCGTTTTGAAACCCAATTATTCATGAAGTTTATTGTTGCTAAGGTAATGAAAATTCGATTGTTTGTTGATAAGTAACTTCAAATCTCGTGACAGCGACGAAGAAAATTTTTTGTTTGCAAGTAAAACACTATCCACTTCAGATTACTTATTCGAACTGCAGTTTCTCTCTAACTGTACATTTAATTAAGTAAATAAATATTCCTTCGATTCAAAATTTCTTAATTTTTTTGTAAAATCGCACCAGTGTTATTAATAAATCACGTCATTTACTTTTAGCACTAAAAGTAATTTACTTTTAGCACCAGTGCCGTAAAATCACATTTTAGACACTGACAGCATGTGGTAAAAATTAAACTTTTACTGACGTTTGTAGAAAAAGAATTTTCCGTATGTCCTTCTTAATTGGTTTGGTATGTAATTTCATGGGGTCACATTTTCATCCAAATACGTGTTGATATTTCGAACAATATTTACAAATAGTGTCAATACTACTAACTTCATTTTATTAAATGTGGTTTATTCTGAGGTAAATTACTCACACTATGTAAGGGTAATTCCTTAAAGTCATAGAATCATAATCACAATTATTATGACATTCTTCATCGACATATACACCAACACAGCATTCCATATTTATGATGCCTCGTCACAAATAGACTTCAAGAGCATCGAAAGTCCATGCCATTTGAACTACTCACCAGTCACAAAGTAAATGTTAAACTAGGACAAAAAAGAGATCGAGAATGGCGGTTCCATTTTTCCATATCTCTTACAGTTATCGAGATTTACTATGAAAACATCAAAGTTTGCCCATCCTGTACTTACAGTTTTTGTTGTTGACGAAAGTAAAATGTAGTAGGCCGATAGTACGTTTACTAGACACAACGCAGTAAAAATACTGCAGCACAAAAAACCAGGGCACGGATAATCGGCACATCGAATAATCCGCACATGGATAACCGAGAGCTTGCTGTATTTATATTTAATTATTGGAGTTAGGTCATCTAGTTCTTATACAAGGAGCTTTGGAAAAGAAATAACAGCAGCAACATTTATTTTCATTATATACTAACAACCCGTGAAGAAACTGCTGTTGAATACCACCCAATATCTGTACATCCAGTAAAGAAGTTAATTGTAATTAATTCAGTGTTTAAATCTTTATTGACTTAACTATGTTTACAAACATAAATCAATCTTCAATAATAAATACAAAAAGTTTTGTGGAATGGTAACTTCTTTGCAATAATTTGTTTGGCATGTTGTCGGCGGAAATCCCAAAGGAAATGGTCGATAAGAATGGCATTGGCAATCTTCTTCTCATCTACTTTTCCTTTGATGTAATCATTCAATAATGTAACAGCATGAATTGAACAAGCTCTTATTTCAACCTCCATCTCACTTCCATTCTCCAAAATAGTTTCTGCTTTTAATACTTCCATCAGCTCTTCACTATACTCAAACACTTTATAATATAGTAAAGACTGAGGAATTCGATAGTCAGCAAACATGGTAATTTCATCAATATCTTTAAAATAGCCAATACCGTGGTTTTTAAAGCATGACCAAATATCGCCTATTAAAATTTGAGCCCTCTTATACAATGAAATTTTATTGTCCTTGTATGTTGTCTCATCACGGAAGCATTTGAAATTATCAGTAATAATTTTCAGCAGTTCCACTGCTGAATTATTAGCTTGCTTAACGCAGTTCTCAAACGATCCATCAAATTTTTCTAAGAGGCACATTCCTACTTCATGCAGTGACTTTAATCTTTCTTCAAAAAGTGGAACTTTAGCTTTTGTATCGCTGCGCAAAATGTTTGAGAGCTGCTCTGCTGTTACAGTGGAGTAAAATCGTGGATTTAATATGTCGACTTTTTCCTGCAAGAAATATCTTATGGAGTATATTTTATACAGGGTGAGATTCTTAAGATGAATCTGCTTAATATCTCATTTATTTGAAGTATTAAAATAATTCCGTTTGGCCAGGTTTAATGAGCAGAACCTCCTGTGATTTGAAAAATATTTTTTGGTTTTTCAAATTAAACTACTCAAAAATGAATAGGGAAATTCTAATATAAAGCATACATTTTTGTATTTGGCGGCTAACGGTCATCTATTATTGATAATTAGGGCAAGCGGCAATGTTTGCTGTTAAAAAACAAAAAACAATGAATCCAGTTGCAATTGTTTAACCGTATTAGTCTCAAGTCGAGTTTGTGTGTTTGATTGAATAACCTTTCCTGCCTCCTTAAGATCTTTTTTGTTTATTATTTTTTAGTGTTGTGTTACATTTGTGTTCTTAATAATAAACAACAATGCAGAGGAACGATTTAACAAATAGAACAACGAAATTTGGCCGTTGCTATGCACCAAAGAGAAGATCGCCAGGTCGAAATTGCTGATATTAGGAACCACGCAGAGCATAATTTCACGTGCCCTTTTGCGCCTTAGAGAAACTGTTACAACTGCAAGAAGGCCTGGAAGTGGATCTCTTCACATCACAACACTTCGTGAGGATCGATTTCTGATAATTAATGCAAGAATGCACCACTTTTCAACTGCTCGACATCTACAGCAAGTGCTCCAGAATGCCACAGGAAATCGAGTCTCCGACCGAACTGTGAGAAATCGGTTGTTTGAGGTAGGACTTATCTCATACCGCCCCCTGAGATGTCCTGCAAGAACTGTGGCTCAACAAAGACACCGGGTGGAATGGTCAAGATGTAGGCTTCAAGAAGCAACACCGTGGGATGATATACTGTTGTCGGACGAGTCCAGATATTGTCTCAGGAATGTAGCCGGCGTCAAAGAGTATATCGTAGTGCCGGACATGGTACCTTAGCTCAGTATTCCTAACCAGTCGTTGCCTTTGGTGGTCCTGGTGGTCTTATGGTATCATCATCATCATCATTAGCTCATTCCATCCATCGTCGGATGTAAGCCTCCCTTAATGTCTTCCATCGGTCTCTATCGTTAGTCTTCTGTAACCAATCATAACCAGCTATTCTTGTTACTTCGTTCTGTCTCTGCTCTTCTTATTTTCGCAAGGTCGCCAATTTATTATTCGGCGAGTCCATCTGTTGTCTCTTGTTCTTCCTATATATCCCGCCCAGTTCCATCTCAGCATGCATATACGTTGTATGATATCTGTTACTTTGGATTTCCTTCTGATTTCCGTGTTGGTTATGCGATCCTGTAGCGTTACATCTAGCATTCTTCTTTCCATTGCTCTTTGAGTTTTTTGTAATTTATCTATAATGCTCTTATTGAATGACCCCGTCTCTACTTTGTATGTGAGGACTGCTTGACTGGACTGGTCAAATGTTTAATGTATTTGGTAAGTTAGATTTTAATATAGTTTGTAGTCTACCGAACGTTGACCAGGCTAGTGCGATACTTCTGCCCAAATGTGCCTTTAAGTTGTTCTTGGATAGCTCAATTTTTTGTTCTAAGTATATACAGGATTCAACTATTTGAATACTTTCCTCTTGTATTATTATTTGTTGGTCATGATTTTGTTCTATTTCGTTTGTTAGGTGTTTCGTTTTATTTAAGTTTATTTTGAGTCCTATGTTATTTGATTTTTCACTCAATTCATTACGCATCTCTTGCAGTTCATTCTTGTCATTTGCTATCAATACTACATCATCGGCGAATCTCAGATGATTCAGCTTCTCGCCGAATATCGTAATGCCTTTTGTCTCCCACTCCAATTCTTTAAAAACATCTTCCAAGGCTAAGGTAAAAAGTTTTGGAAAAATCGAGTCCGCTTGTCGTACCTCACGTTATATTTTGATTTTATTGGTTTTTGTTTGTGTCGTTACTTGCATTGTAGCGTTTTTGTATATGTATTGGATTAAACTTGTGTATCTAGCATCTACTCTGTTGTTGCTTGAGGCGTTTAATACTGCCCATATTTCTATGGAGTCGAATGCCTTCTCGTAGTCTACTACTGCTATCCATAGGGGCACATTACACTCGTTTGCTTTTTCGATTAGTATTTTCATTACTTGTAGGTGGTCTAAGGCGCTCAATCCTTTTCTAAATCCAGCTTGGCCACGGGGCTGGTAGCTGTCAAATTTGTTTACGAGTCTTTGTGTTATGATTTTCGTTAATGTTTTGTAAAGACTTGATAGCAGGCTAATTTGATAGCTTATACTAGTTTCTCTTTTTAAATATAAGTACTACTAATGCATTTAACCAGTCATCTGGAATTTTACATTCTGTCAGGCATTTGTTATATAGCTTCTTTAGTTGTTTTAGTATGAGTTTTCCACCTAGTTTATCATTTCCACTATTATGTTATCTTCGCATGAAGCTATTTTATTAGGCATGCTTTCAATAGCAGATTCTATTTCCTCAATTGGATATCTTCTGACTGTACGTTTCTTACTATACGCGTAGTTCTTTGGTCTTCTGTTTTTCCTATTGGTGGTTGTGCTTTTGTTTCATATGATGATTGGTAGCCGTGGGCTAGAGGTTAGCACGTTAGACTTCTGAAGGTCCTCGGTTCAATTCCCAGTACCGGAACATCGAAATTTTCACGGCCGTTCTCCCTCGCAAGGCAATGGCAAACCACCGAGGTATTCTGCCTAGCAAATTTTCTCTGGAGTAGAAGTGTTTACACTTCCCGTGGTTTGGAGCCCACGTTAAGCTGTAGGTCCTCTATGTCTGTGACACTTTAAACGCGCAACACAGGCGTAGGAGAGAAGATCGCTACGTCTCGTAAGAGATAAAGCACTCTAAGAGAGAGAGAGAGAGAGTATTTTTCTATAGTCTTTTCTATTTCCAAAGTTTGCGATATTTCCTTATTTTCGTAATCTATCAGTTTCACTACTTGATATCTTCCTTCCTTAATGTTTCTCATGGTATCTTTTAAGCTCTTTCCTTCTTTTAAGGTTTCTTTTACTTTCGAGTTTTTGCATTCCCTTAGGTCAACCCTTATATTATTTTTGATTGTTTTGTTTAGTAGTGCAATTTCTGTTTTGTTATTTATTTGATCATCATTAGTGTTGCCTTGCTTTATTTTTTGTCTTTGTGTTTTTTCTTGGCGGCTACTGTTATTGCCGCATATAATAGGTATTGGGTTATTTTCGAGTTTAGTGTGTTTATTTCTTGTTCTTCTACTTGTAGAATTTCTTTGTCTGCTATTATTTGTTAGAACTGCGCTCTTTTTATTTTGAGTTGTCGAAATCTATCTGCACTTTCTTATTGTCTATCATCTGCTTTCATTCTTTTTTGTGTTTATACTTATCTTTGCTCTTAGCATTCGGTGATACTTCCTTCCAACATTTATTGCGTTTAGTACAGTCGTGTTTCTTACTATGTTTTTATCATTACTTATGACACAGTCGATCTCATTTTTGACTATATACTATCCGGACTATGTCATGTCCATCTTTTGCTTTCAGGCTTCTTAAAAAAAGAATTCATTATGTATAGGTTGTTCTCTTTCACATAGAGTATTAGCTGAATTTTTCTGGGATTTCTTGTTTCTACTCCATAAGGTACAACCTCACTTTCCTCTTCAATCTCCCGCTCTCTCTTTTTTGCCTATTTTAGCATTAAAGTCGTCGATCAATAACGTCTATCTTGTCTTACTACTTTTTGTTTATTTGTTCACTTCTTCATAAAACTGCACAATTTCATCATCGTGTCCCGACGTTGGGCCGGTTTTATGGAATGGGTTGGAATTTCTTTAGGGTGGCATACTGACCTCCATATTTTTAATGGTACACTCACGAGCCAACGTTATGCCCAAGAGATCATTATGGACCATGTTCTGAACCGTCGCATCGCTGTTGGACGGGAATATTTTGTTTTTCATGACGACAATGCAAGGCCGCATCGCGCTCGGGTTGTTTTAGAGATGCTTTGAGATGAGGAAATAAACCATCTTGCTCTTCCTCCGCCATCTCCAGACCTCAACCCCATCGAGCATGCTTGGGACGTTTTGCAGAGCCAACTGGATCATCATAATCCAAGCCCTACTACTGTGCAACAGCTGAAGGATGTATTGTCGGTACTGTGGCATCAAATTCCACAGGAATATATTGATAACTGCCTAAGAGTATGCCAGTAAGGTGCAGAGCAGTTATTACTGCCAGAGGAGGTGCCACGCGGTATTAGAATTAAATAAATTTAAGTTACGTGAAAGGAGACAATACCGATTTTCATTGTAATATTGTTAAATTTCTTCTGTAAACGTACCTTTGTTGTAATTTTCATGTTCATTACTAAAAAGACGTTACATTTTGTTGTTTTGGTAGTTTTTTATTATAATTGCAATTGGTGTTGCCTTTAAGTGTCTTACACTGCAATATCTCTATTCATTTTTAGGTAGTTTAGATTAAACTATTTTTAGAAATTATTATTTTTTTTCAAACATTAAACTTTTATTATTCGACATTGTTTGGAATATTGTTCTCTCTTAAGCTCGTAAGGTTGCATAAAAACGTATTTGTAGGTTCATTATCTTATATGAATAACCCCGTATATGAAGTACTGCCTATTACCGTGTGCACATGCATAAATTTTTTTTACTTCAACAACTGAAATATCGAGCTGATTTATCTATACTTACCCTCCATATTTAACCAAAAATATTTTACCCTTTCAATACAATACATTGTAACTAAGACACTTTTATCAACATTCTAACCTACCTTTAATGCCCTATTAATTGCATTACAAAGTGCGAAGTAGCCAGTTTTTCCATCAACCATCCAACCTTCTCGATTTTCACGATGCCAGAAGCAAAAATTCAAAGTATCAACTACAAACAACCAATCCAAAGCCCATGGATCTTCTGGCTTAGGGTGAAACTCATTTTGGCTGAAATTTTCCATCGATAGTCGTCCGGAATTAATTTCTTCAATAAGCTGTGTACAATATTCTTGATACAGATTAATCATAAAACTAGATATCTTATTAAAGAGCAATTTTGCAAGTGAGTCGTTTTGTGAATTTAAGAAAGGCTTGATAAATAAAGTCTAGAAGAAACTATTTAACAAATGTCCCATAAAACTAACTATTTGTAGTAGTTATAATGCCATCCAATACTAGCCCCATATGAGATACAGAAAAATAAGCAATTAAAATGGAAATTGTATGGTGTTCTTTGGTAATAGGAGAATGTAGACTACCAGAAAACATATTGAAATTCTAAATCTAAAAGTCTTAATGGATCAAAGTGTTAAATTCCTATTAACTTACACTAGTAAGCTGGTGAACAATACGCTAAAACTTTCAGCGCGTAGAGATTCTTAGAAAACCGTTTCCTAGCTCTCGCTGAATCAAAATGGAAAGATAGAATTATCAATGGCCAGAATATTTTTTAGAAATATGCATGTTTATCTAGTTTTAGAACTAAATTATTGTTTTTCAAATATAGTATATTTTTCAAAAAAGTCTTTTGTAGTAGTCAAGGTATATTCTGATTAATGCATAAGGATTTCAAATTGTACATTTAATAAAGTATACATATGTAGTGTATATGGTATTTTAATCAATGTTTACAATAACAAACCATTTTTCAACCATTTCAACCTATATC
>JABXWE010103233.1:0-59370 GCA_014611495.1 Limonius californicus | reverse complement strand
TCCAGAAGCATAACATACATTGAAAACAGTTATATACCAAAATCAAAATTTATTAATATTAGCTTATATATTTTTAATGACAAATGAAACTTATTAGCATTAGATATCTGCCACCTATGGCAGGTATACGGCTTAAGTGACCGAAATCAGGTAAAAGTATAATCCCCTTTCATCCCCAGCAGTTTTGTGGCTACATCGGGCAAGAAATGTTGTAGGCACATCAGAGGCGCAATTTAGATAAATCCATCTTATTCTGAACTTTCGTGACTCTCTCTTAGTTTTTGGATCCGCCATTGCGAAAGGAGCCTTAAAACAATTTAATTATTTGAATTAAATTCCCTACATCCCGAATCCTTTCTACCGATCACTACTGTAGATACTACAGAATAATTTTGGCCGGTACTGCATAATTCTCGTAAAAGAAGTCCTGATTTACAAATTCCGATCGCTCCCGTAAACAAATAAACTTGTTACGATACGTATTCAGTTATAATATTGAAGGCTGGCTTTGCGGTCTAATTATTACGTATAAATACGACCACAATACGTTAGATTCAGCGGATTTACATCGGCTTCAATTAATATAATTGTTGGAGGCATAAGTAAGTCCTAATATTAAACGTTAATGTGCACTAGCTGATTTGAATTGGCTTATTCACTCGAGAACGTTTGATTTGGATTTATTATTAATCCCGACACACCGTAATCCTGGTAACTTAAAAGAGTGTTGTTTACCTTTCAAATTCCTGACCGGCGACAAGAAATCCACTGGTGGTGGACTGGCTAACGCTATAAACACCGAGGTTGAAAGTTGTCTGAATAATAACATCCCCATTAATGCATTACTAATTAGCATCCTTTTAATAAACCTATTTCACAGTTGTGCGATTACTTACCAGAGATTCCATCGCAAACACCGAAAGGCCGAGCCAAACGTTCATTCCCGTAGCGAGAACCCTGAATGTGCGGGTTCCAGAGCGGCAACCGATGGTCCGTGACTTGACCTATCGTCTCCTTTAAATTCCCTAGAAGCCCGAACTTCCAGACAAACGGATTCGAATTTAATTAATATTTTCATAGGCACAAAGATCGTTAATTTAATACCCGCAGTAGTACACTGAGGGCCTGTTTCGAGAGGATCATTTATTTTCCATACTTACCTCGTTTTAATTAATATTGTATAGGCAATAGGCAAATAAATGGGTCTTAACTACTCTTAAATTACAGCATATTATTTCATTGAACTCTGGTTCTGAGTTATCCGACGAAATCTTTCGCAAAAGGTTCGAACAATTACACCCTTCAGTGCATGAAAATACTACGACAATTAATTTTTCTAAACAGAAGCTATCTTCCAACCGTCACTACTAAATTGAATTCCGGTGGCTGGTTAATCGTTGGTTTAGATGGAGTTCACCAAGTTTTTTCTTGATATTTTTGATCAAATGAAATATGCAAACGTGTAGTGCGGCGTCGGGAAAAATTTCACTCAAAGAATCAATAAATGTTTGATGATAATCAATAGAAATAGAGTTTTGTTGCAACTTTGGCCATAGCTTCATTATCAGATCGAACAACTTTCCGTAGGGGCGATGCTGTTTATTAAGCAATAACTATAAAGTAGAGAAAAAATGTAGCACTGCTGCTCTGTCAATATCACATATGGAGATCTATGAAAATAAAGGTTGCCTAAATGTTTTATCAATAAACAATTCCTTCATGGAATGGCTACATGTGATGTTGCTCTCTTAGCTAGAAATCATAATTCTACCTTCTGTCTAACTTCTGTCATCATTTAAACTGATGATAATGATTTCACTGAAATATTAGGTAATCTTCTCTTCTTCTTCTTTCAGCCTTCTTCAATCCATCTTTGGATGTAGGCCTCCCCGAGTTCCCTCCATTTATTTCTGTCGTCCGCCCTTCTCTTCCAAGTCAATCCCGCATGCCTTTTTATGTCGTCGGCCCACCTCATTTTTGGTCTTCCTCTCTCCCTTTTTCCTAGCCATGGGCGCCATCCTTCAATGATTTTATTCCACCTGTCATCTTTGTGCCCTGTGTCATGTCCCGCAAATTTCCACTTCAGTGTTGCTACTCGTTCCCGCACATCTGTGACGTTGGTTTTTTGTCTTATCCAGGTGTTCCTTTTTTTATCTTTTAATGCTATGTGAAGCATTTGCCCCTCCATGGCTCGTTGAGTTTTTATTAATCTGTCCATGTTTCTTTTTGTCAAGGTCCAAGTCTGTGCTGCATATGTTATAACCGGGAGAACATATTGGTCAAACACTTTGGTTTTTAAATATTGGGGAATGGAATTGTTTTTTAATATATAACTTAATTTGCCGAAAGCAACGCATCCCAGTTTTATTCTTCTGATGACCCCTGCTTCTTGATTTTCTTTATTAAGTTTTACTATCTGGCCCAGGTATACATATATATTCTTCTACTTGCTCTAATAGATCTTGCCCGATTCTGATTGCAAGCTCGTCTTCTGTGTTAGTCATTACTTTTGTTTTAGTTTTATTCATTCTTAGGCCTATTCTGTCTGAGGTGGCATTTAATTCGCTTATCATTTGTTGGAGTTCTTCTTTATTTTTAGCAATGATGATGATGTCGTCTGTGTATTTAAGGTGATTCAGATACTCCTCATTGATATTTATACCTCTTGTATCCCAGTTTAAGCTTTTAAATATATCTTCTAAGGCGGTGATGAAGAGTTTTGGTGAGATTGTATCACCCTGTCTGACTCCCCGTCTTACTGGTATAGGTTCTGCTTCGCCCTGTATTTGTATCGATATAGTTCCTTCTTTATAGATGTTGTGTATTAGCGTCATATACCTATGGTCAATTCTGCTGTTCAATAGAGCCTCTTCTACTGTCCACACTTCAACCGAGTCAAAGCCCTTTTCGTAATCAAGAAAGGCTAAATATAATGGTATGTGGTATTCCGTAGCTTTTTCAAATAATATTTTAACAGTTAACAAATGATCGCAAGTACTGAATCCTTTACGAGAACCCGCTTGTTCACGTGACTGATACAGTTCTAGTTTATTATTGATCCTTTTAGTGATTATCTTATTAGGTAATACTTAATTAAAATGACTTTGATCCTCGGGGGGCTTGTAACCCCTAGATGGTGGATCGAGAAATGCTCTCCAGATATGGAGGGTAGGATGGAAATAAAATACGTTCCGCGGACAAACAGGCATAATAGAGGGCAGCAGTAACTGTCATTAATGGATTAAGGCGGAGAAGAAAGACTTCAGCTCGACTAATTACCAGAATATCATAACCAAGGACCAGAGGGGATGCCGATGGTTATAATACCGCGATGAGGAAGGCAACGGGAAAGCACCTCATTACAGTTCCCTAGTATAATTAGTATTATGAAAAGCAAGAATGAAATAGCCCTAAGTCCCCGGCAGATCTTAGATGATCAGAAGGTGCGAAGAATCCCCGGGTCAACTTTAAGAATAGATACATGGAATGTAAGGAGCTTGTTTAAAATAATAAGGGAAAATCAAGAATGTTACAGCAGAAATGCAGAAACTCCAACTACATATTCTAGGAATTAGCGCTCTGAAATGGTCTGAAGTAAGTTAAAACTACATGAGTGATGGCGTCATATACTATTCGAGCAGTATGGTAAGTGGATATACGGAGTTCCCATAATAGTAGATAAAAATATACATAAATCAATGTCCAGTTTTCCCTCCTTCTCAGAAATAGTGATGATGATCCAGATACAGGAACAAACAAGAAACAGTATCGTACAGGTGTATGCACCAAGGGCTGATAAACCTAAAGATGAAATAGAAGAATGGTATCAACAACTAGATCACACTATTGAAGGCTACTAAGAACCATGATGTAACTATCATTATGGGCTGGAGAAGGTGCTACAGAAGATATTAACGGAAGGTATGGTCTAGGAGAACGAAACGAATGAGGTGACAGACTAATTGAAGTTTGCCAAGAAGAAAATCTAATAATAACAAACACATACTATAAACCACTAAAACGCAGATTACATACATGGACATGTACCCCAAGCAATGATAGGATGGAAGTTCTTCTCATGGAAGAACGATGGAAACACAAAGCAAAACACAAAGACGAATACAGAGAATTACAAAAAATATTTAAGAAGAAAATTTGAGAAGCGAAGGAACAGTGGATATCAGAGAAATTTATATACATAGAAGAACTCTAAATCAAATTCGAAAATCGTAATCTACATAAAGAAATCAAATACCTTACGAAAAAGTGAAAAAAACATAACCTGCTATTATCAAAGACAATGAAAGGCAAATTTTTATAGAAAAAAACAACAGAAACTTAGAAGACGGAAAGAATACATAGAAGAACTATTCCATAACAACAGTAGTAATAACACTAACACGCAACCGGCCTGAAAATAACAACAAATGAAGTTTTCTACTCTATAAGAACTCTAAAAACTGGAAAAGCAGTGGGACTAGATGAAATCCCGATTGAAGTTATTAAGTTAATTGAAGGAGGCCAGATTAACATAATAGTAGAGCTATTTAATACAGTTTCAGACCAGACATAATACCAAAGGAGTGGTTGACATCTACGTTTATAACTATCCCAAAATAACCAAATGCAAAAGAATGTAATGCATGCAGGACAATTAGTCTTATGAGTCGTAACTTGAAAGCTTTTTTAAAAATCATTCAGATACAGAAAACTAGAAGTAGACATAAGCAACACTTAGTTCGGGTTTAGAAATGGTTTTAGTACTAGGAAAGCACTATTGGCTTTTAACGTTCTGGCTCAGAGATGTCTAGATATAAATAAACGTATACACGGCTGCTTTATAGATTATGAGAAGACGTTTGATAAAGTCCAACACCAACCTTACAAAAATTCAACACAAAGCTTAGTAATTAACTCTAATCAAACTTTTTTAATACAACAGAATAGTATGCAGATGTCAAAACAACCTTTATTTAAATAGATTATTAAATCAGATATTATTGTCTATAAAAATACGACATAAAGTTTCTTTAGCTTCGTAGATAATTTCAATCCAAAATATTTTTCATCAAAGAGTAATATATAGATTATGAAACTTTACAAATTAGTGGGTAGCTGTCAAATTTTATACATTTTTGCTAATATTATTAAAATCACAGCTCAAGCATGCATAAAACTGTTGAAAAGTCTACTCTATGCCTTTCTCTAGATGACTCCAATCCAAAACAACCCATATTTGTGTCAAGGACTTGATTATTACAGTCTACGATGGCAAAACAACATTGGAAACCAACAAAAATAAATCAGATGTGAAATTTATATGTGTAAACAAATTATTTCTTTCGGGAAAGCTTTACATATTTAATATTAAGTTAAGATATCTCAACTTAGCCATTTGTAACACAACAATACATACATACAAATAAGTGAAAAAAGTTTGTAAAAGAATAAAATGAGAACGACTGTGACGGGCCAAACGAGCTTTTTCGTCGACCTGTAACCGGATAGGTGGACAGGCCTACAGCTTAGCTCAGAGGAGTAGGGGGCGTTCGTGGAAATCGTTTACGGGAGGAAATGTTCCTGGTTGTGTACAGGGTATGTCGAAATTAGTGGGCGCCTCCTTCCAAATCACAGCTGATTGTAGGTTCTTGTGGAAGGCCGAAAAGTCTGTTTATTTTATTTAAAATTTGCCGCTTCATTTAAATTGGTCACAATCCAATTGCCGCTCCGTAGGAATTAAAAACGTTATTTTAATTACCAATTTTATGATGGTTACAGTTTTCGTAATTGTTTCTTTGAAAGAATAAAGTATGTCCAGACCAGTGTCGAGGTTTTTCTTTGTAAGCTAGATTCGCCGATCAAGTATAAGCTCCAAGAATTTTTTTATTAAACAGTGCTAGCATTTAAGAAATGTTTTTATAGGCTTCTCTCAAAGGTCGCACGTGGTCACTTTTGTTCTAGAACAAAATTAGGCTTGGGATTGCTCTGCAGCTAGGGGAAGGGCAGGCGAAGCTAGACCCTTAGGACAGACGGACGTAACTTCGAATATCGATTCTTCTTTATCACGGGGCATCTGCTACTTCGTGTTTTACCGTATCGCATTTTACTTTAGGGCAAATAAAAGCGACTTAAGTTGGATATATAAGTAATACCAGAGTGTTTGCCTTGGTGTTGCACAATGAAGGATAATTGCTCCTTTCGATTCATATTGGATTTTAGCGATTTTAAAAGAAAAACCCTGCAAGTGTGGTGGTGAAAGCTGTTGTTTTATTTCCATCGTCCGAAGAGTCCTGTCTCTCTCTCAAGGCTAACTGACCCTGTTGAAAGCAAGCTACTCCCCAGGGCCGTAACAGCAACATTTCGTTCCAACGCTGCCCCGAAGAACGTTGTCTTCCTTCTTTTTTCCTGCATCTGGAAAGCGCCTCTAAATTGTGCCTATCTCGCTCTAACCCATTCATCGGAAGCTAAGGTAAAGAACCAGTTTTTTTGTGTGTTGTGAAAAGAAACCGTTTACGCGCTAACTTGCAACATGCAACGTAATTGAACCCTTTTTTTAAACAAGAAGCGACCTTCCGTCGCCGATTGTCTTTCTTCGCTCTACTGATTGTAAGAAATAATTTCTTTTATATTGTGTCATGCTTGTAAACTCGAAGCCTCTGGCCGCGCAGTTCTTTAAAGAAGGTAAATATATCGTGCGCCAGTAGCGGCGGGTTTGTTAATTGAACGTTCAAACCAACAGTTTGTATTATTAAACTACGAGATCATTCGCTGATCTTTTTTTTGTATTGTGTCATTTTTAATAGCTAATTATAAGTATGTGTTAAAATCTACTGCCTCTTCTATTATTGTGCATTCTGTATCTGTGTGTGTACGAATTTTGCAAGCCTTATATATATAGGAGGAGGCACAATAAAGGTGAGTCCGATTCCCGTAAGCTGCTGGCTCTCGGCCTTCCACGAGGACCTACAATCAGCTGTATTTGGAAGGTGGCGCCCACTAATTTTGACTTACTCCTTACACAACTACGACAATACAAAAATAAAAGATGCAGTAAATTTTAAAACACATATAATTAGATTATTGGAAATGACAAAAGTACAAAAGAATGACAGCAAATGGTGATTTTATAGCTTCATATTACAAGCTTTTAATTTGAACGTTCATAACAAAAAAACTCGCTGCCGCTGGCGTACGTCATTTACATTTTCCAAACACCTACGTGGTCAGTGACGCCGGAGCTTACAGGAATAACACAGTATATATAAACAAAAATTACTCTACACTTTGTAGTACACAAAAAAAGGGACAGTCGGCGACTGAACGTCGCTTCTTGTTACATAAAAAAGGTTCGATCCCTTGAAATTTTGCAAGCTGTCGGGAAAAAGGGTTCTTTCTTCACAGCACAAAAAACTTAGTTCTTTACCTTGACCATGGAACGGCGAGACGGAGTCAGGCACAATGTCGGAAATATTTTTCCAGAAGTAGGTCAAGTCTGGGGGTATTTTCCGATCCAGGAAAGAAGTAGACGGTTTCTTCAGGAAATTTTAGGACGAAACATAGGTTGGTACGCCCCTGGGATTAGATGATTTCCAACGTTGAGGGCGGCGGGAATTTCAGACGATTGCAACACCCACCACAACTCTAACCATCACACCTTCACGGGTTTAATACGCTTATATCCGATCTGAGATCGAAGGAGCAATTGATATCAATTTTCCGTACACAAGGCTTTACACTGCTAATTTTTATATAGATCCGACTTGGTCGAGATAATAATTGCCTACAGCAAACAACGATACGATAGAATTCAATATAGCAGGAGCAGCGAATAACCGCCGATTTTTCTAAAATGTCCGTCTGCGCCCAAATATTATTGCCTACTCTACTTTCGTAACGGCCCCCGTACGGGTGACCGGAGTCATCGAGGATGTAGAATTGACTGCGGAACTAACGTGAAGCAAACCTGAATTTCCCCCAAAAGCTGCAACATATTTCGAAATATAGTGAAATGATTCTAGAACAACACGTGACTTCCGAGGGTCAACACAGAATCCCAAGAAATGTTTTTGAACGACAAATCTAGCCTACAAAGGGAAACCTCGAAATTGGCCTCGTCATAAATCAATCCTTAAAAACAACAAAATAACCAAAACTGTTATCAATATACAAACGGCAAATAAAATAACGTTTTTAATTCCTATGAAGCGGCAATTAAACTACGACATTAGTTCAAATGGAGCGGCAAAATTTAAATGAACATAACACGACGCACAAATCTTCCGACGTAAAAATGCTCGGCGCCAAAACGAGAGCGCCAAACGGGCGGCGCCCAAATGTCTTGTTCCGGTTTGGCCGGCATCTGCAGTGCTTCGCTATGCAACTGATCACTAGTATTGCTGTAAAACCTGAACAGTAACAATTTATAACTTTTGCCAAACTTGGTAAATACAGCAACGTTATCAAATGGAGCAATGTTTTCGAGATTTCAATGTGGCCTAGGTACTTTATGGACACAAATTCTAGCTATCGTTGCTGTTACATGAAATGGCCAGTACCATACATTCACACGCAAAGTGTATTTGTTTCTGTTTCAGGAGACATTGAACTCCTTATATAGTTTATAGGTGCTTAGGCGTAATCTCAGGGATTGAATGATTCAATTTTCAGTTTGAATTGTTTTAACAATAATTGTTATCCAATTATTGGATACTTACAGTCTTGTCCAATAACTACACACACAATCATAAAACTAATGCAACAAAAGCAATTCATTTTGGACTTTATAACGTTGAAATGACACCGATATAAATATAACAATATAGTTAATTGACAATGAAGATAGCCAATATGCAACACTTTTGGATACTAATACGCGTGGAATTGATAAACTAACGAAAACTGAATTAATAAATAATTTGCACTGGGTGCTTTTGTATTGGGGATTTCAGCGGACGGCCGTCATCTCAATGTTATCTACAACAGACTATTAAAATAATTGTTTTATCGTAAATGGGGACATCTCCACAATTATACTACAAAGGTCATATAAGTGGTTTATGTTGTATTTCTGTATAAATTATCCTCATCGCCGTCACTGATAATGTTGTTTTGCTATGTCCGCTAAAAGTTTGTTTACTGATTCTGCTTTCACGCCGATAGAATCTACTATTTTAACCACGGTAGCTTCAATATGTAACTAGGAAATAAATGCTTCTAATATTCACTATTTTGCACAGGTTACAGGCATGCGATATAAAATTTGGAGGTATAAAAATTAACAACACTTATTTTATAATTTAATTTATTAAAATAAATTCTAATTCTACAAATAAGAGAAACGAGAAATGTTGAAAAAAATTGATTCTTTTTTAAAATAACTGACATGCATAACAGCCATTTTTAGAATTTAAACATTATAAAATATTCCAAACCGCTTTTTAAGTTTTCCGTTTCGAGCCTCAGTCAAACTGTTGTTTTTCAATTGAAGAGTTCTTAATTGGGGCATATCTGCATACTCCTGCTCATCAAAGGTATCGATGCGATTATTATCCAATTTCAACACTTTCACACCCGATAAACCCCTAAATCCCCATTTTTCAATACAATTAATTTCGTTGTTATTCAATTCCAAGGAATATAATTCAGGCAGTTTGAAAGTGTCGGCTTGAATCCGCCTAATATGGTTATCGTTCATGTACAGCAGACTAAGAGTTTCTATCCATTTAAAATAGTCAGCCCGCACCTCAACAATATTGTTGTTATTTAAATTTAAAATATTCAAGCGTGTTAATCCTCTGAAGGTGTCGTTCTGAATCTCGCTAATGCGATTGTTGTGCAAATCTAGCTCGTACAAATCCGGCATTCCTCTAAAATTGTCCGTCTGAAGTTTCTCAATTTCATTAAAAGCGAAAAAGGCATCTCTCCCAGAGGTCAATCCACGGAAAGCATCCACTTCAATTGATTTTATGTTATTATGATTAAATTCCAATATATATAATTGTGATAATTCGTTGAACGTGTCCTTGCGAATGATACTAAGTCTGTTGTTATTAAAGTTCAATTTTTCCAGTTTGGATAATCCTTTTAAACCATCCGGCTCGATATCTCCAATTTTGTTATCTTGTAAACGTAAAAACTGCAATACTGGCAAACCCCTAAAGGCATTCGACCGAATAATCTCAATTTGATTGGAATTAAGAAAGAGAGTCTTCAGGTTGGGCAATCCTCTGAAGGCATCATCCTCAATTAAAAAGATTTTGTTGGATTCCAAATTTAAAGAGGTCAGTTTGGACAAACCTTCAAAAACATCGGTTTTAAGCGTATCAATCTGGTTAACATGCAGTGTAAGCTCATTCAAATTTGGCAATCCTCTAAAAGCGCCAGGTTCGACAACACCAATCTTGTTATTATACATATCTATGAAGGTTACCGCTGATAACCCCTTGAAATTGTCGGCTCGCAAGGCCTCAATCTTGTTAAAACGCAATCCAAGCTGTCCTAATTTCGATAACCCGTTAAATCCGCCAACTTCAATGATACTAATACTGTTATTAACTAACGACAACGTTCTTAATTTTGCCATCCCTTCAAAGCTGTCCGCACGGATGAGGCCGATATTGTTGTAACTCAAGTCTAGCTCTTCTAGGGAAGGCAGGGCAATTTGCTGTACGTCAGAAAGCACCGTCCGAGAGGCATCCTCAAAAAGATCCTTAATATTGTTATCTCTAAGAATCAGTTTGCTCAAACTTGTCAGGCCCTTCAAAGCCGCCCTTGTTAGGGACGCTATCTGGTTCCGCTCCAAATGCATGATGCTTAGATCTTGATTATCTTCAAATATACCCGCTGGTAATGCAGCAATTTGATTGCTTTCCAAAAATAACGATTTGAGTTTTTTCAGGCCTTTAAACGTATCGGGGTCTAAACCAGCTATGGCATTTTCTGATAACTGCACTGAATCTAAATACAAAAGATTTTTAAAAAGGTCAGATGGTATTGCAGTAATGGCATTGGCGGACATATCTAAAATTTCCAAATAGGCTGAATTTTCCAATAGTTTATGTGGCAGTTCCCTAATTTTGTTGTTGTTCAGACGAAGGACCGTCAGAGCCTCTAAGTCTTTAAATATAGCCTCTGGTAACCGTCGAATAATATTCTTTGATAAACTAATTGATGTCAAACTTTTCAGATCTTTAAACGCGTCCTCATCCAGACTAGCGATCATATTGGAACTCAAGTCTAGTGTTGTTAAATCACGAAGGTTTTTAAAAGTGTTGGCGCTGATTTCTTCGAGTTTATTCCCATGCAAATCAATATAGCTAAGCGAACTCAGCTGATCGAATAAGCCTATTGGTAAATGCTTAATTCCACTGTTAGCCAAAATTAAGGTCTTCAGTTTGTTAAGGCCAGAGAAAGTCTTGCCCTCAATATGGTCCCACGTACCTTTTTCTATTGTTAATTTACGGAGACTACTTAGGTTTTCAAAAATTCCTGAAGGTAAATCGGCGTCACCACTAATTTTGATTTTAAGAGTACTTAAAGCGCTTAATTTCGGCATAATTGGGCGGAAACAATCAACACCGATGTCTGCCAATCCCAACTCCAAGAGGGCGTTTAAGGTGAATTCGTGTTCATCTGCATGACGTTGAAGTTCTTTCTCAAATTCATCGCTGTTTGGACAACCTCCTTGGCAGTAGAGCCTTCGCCAAAATTTGTAGTCGCACTTTGTCTGGGCCTGCACCACCCATAGTAAAACAGCAAGGCAATTCCACTTGACAAGTAAACTGACCATGGCGTCTAACTGTAACAGATATTATTGGTTTTTAAATTATGTTTATTTCCAGACCAACATAACATATGGCAAACCTACGAATACGATGAGAAGTAATTTAAGTGTACAATTAACCAGCTTGATCTGATTTCACATTTTCAAAAACTATCGATTATTTACCAAAATCCGAGTGTATTTAAAAAATTATCTCTTTCTGATCGAAGAAGTGTAAAGTTTTTACTAAAGGCACTGTAGTCAAGCTGAAATTACAATATATTGAACCGTTCTCTAGATTATTCAATATTACATCTGTAAACCGAAACATATAGGGTGTCTCAAAATTGACACACGTGCTTTTAGGATTTAGGATATCGAGATATTGATCAGAAGTAAATAATAAGTTTAATCGCAGATAGCTCCAATTGCATTGTAATGTATTTGAAAAAGCGACATCTAGGACGCGGTTTTCCAAGCATCTCTAAGCACTGCAGCTATCAGTTCCAGCTTGTAACATAATTCAATTAGGTGTTTCAATGTTTCTTTATAGTTTTAGTTAGCTAGATTCAAGATTGCCGTTTCAAGTGTTCTGTGGTCCCTGTGGTCGAAGTAGTGAGGTTATGTAGTTATGGTCTACGTAAATAAACGTTTATTTGGAATAAAATTATTGCATACATATTTTCACAACAAAATAAATAAAAGAATTTACAAAATATGTTGAAAATAATGGTCTTCTAAACATAAATGCACTGTTTTCTTAAGATTTTCACTAGACGTAGTGGGAAAGTTCGGGAAAAAAACTTGAAACTCGAACGGAGAAAGAATTATAGACTTCTGCATCCGGAATAACATGGTTATAGGGAATACCTACTTTCAGTACAAAGAGATCCATAAGCGACCACCTCATGGTGACAGGTATATTCAAAAACAGGACTGAGATAATGGCAAAAAGGGAAAAAGCAAGCGACAGGATAACTGTCAGAGTACAAAGAGAAATACAGACATACCTTCAGACTGGGAAGGCGCCGTAATCGTACCCATCTTTGAGGAAAGAGGTGGAAGGAAAAAAAAACGTCCAACACGGCTTCATAGTGAGCCGGGGGCACACAAGACTTAATCTTCTGTCTACGAGAACTAATAACAAAATCCCTTATTCATAACAACGACATCTATATGTGCTTCGTGGACCTGGAAAAAACCTTCGACAGTGTACCCAGGGAGAAGATATCGCAAGTGTTGACCGAGGAAGGAGTTAGTAGAGAATTAATAACGGCAATTAAGGCACTATACAAAAAATGTAGAAATTTTGTGAGATACAACAACAGCTAATCCAACTAATTTGAGACTACCAAGGGGGTGAGGCATGGCAGCATCCTAAATCCTCTGCTGTTTATCGTGCTGCTTGACCATTTAGTACAAAAGGTGGGGAGGGAAAGACGAGGAGCCATAGTAGAGGCGGTGGAGATAAAGGAACTGCTATATGCGGACGACATGGTCCTAGTGACCGAAAGCGAAAGGCGCGAAAGGCGACAAGATCTGTTAAAGACCTAGAGTGGTGTGCAAATGAGTAACAGCTTCATAATAAATAAATCCAAGACGGAAGTGATGGTGGCGTTCAAAGAGGAAAAAACAATTAGGATAGAGTTGGATGAAATAACTCTGAAGCAAGTGAATTTATTCAAATACTTAGGGGCCAGTGCAGATTAAGTAGGGGATTTAGAGTGCGAGTAAACAGTAGAATGGCAGTGCGATGGGGAAATCTTTCTTCGGGAAAAAAGACATCTGTAAGGAAACGAAGGTAACAATTTTAACAGTATAATAGTGCCAATCCTCACATATGGGATTGAATGGTGGGCCCTGACTAAGAGGCTGAAATCTAAAATCCAGGCAAACGAGATGAGGGTTCTAAGAAGGATCGAGGGGATTACTAGAAGGGACAGGATAAGGAACGAGGAAGTCAGGAAAAAACTGGGAACAAAACCAGCGATGGAAATAATAGAACTTAACCAGTTGCGGTGGTTTGGACATGTAGCGAGAATGACAGACAATAGAATAGTCAAAAAAGGGTGGGAAATGGGAGTATATGGGAAAAGGAGCAGAGGTAGACCCAAGAAGATTTGGAACGACAGCGTGGCTACCGCAATAACAAAAAAGGGACTACAGGAGAGCAGCAGAAGAACTGGCGAGAGATAGGAGGAGTAAAAAAATGTATCAGTTGCGGTTTATGAAAGTAGTTTCTCGAAGCTAAAATTGATGTGCTTAAATAGTTCTTGATCAATTTTAGCTTCGAGAAACTATACTACCCGTTGAAAGGGAACATTCCAAAAACATAAATTTCAATGATGTAATTAGAACTTGTAGTTCAATGAAAGCGCTAAAGTACGTATAGGTGAAATAACAAGGCGATGGGGAAATACTTCTTGGGGAAAAAAGAGATCACAGGGGAAACGAAGATAAAAATTTGTAACAGTATAATAGTGCCAAGCGCTAAAGTACGTATAGGTGAAATAACAAGGCGATGGGGAAATCCTTCTTGGGGAAAAAAGAGATCTCAGGGGAAACAAAGATAAAAATTTGTAACAGTATAATAGTGCCAATCCTCACATATGGGAGTAAATCGTGGGTCCTGACTGAGAGGCTGAAATCTAAAATCCAGGCAAACGTGATGAGGGTACTAAGAAGGATCGAGAGGGTTACTAGAAGGGACAGGATAAGGAACTAGGAAGTCAGGAAAAGACTGGG
Source organism: Limonius californicus (assembly GCA_014611495.1). Classification (NCBI taxonomy): domain Eukaryota; kingdom Metazoa; phylum Arthropoda; class Insecta; order Coleoptera; family Elateridae; genus Limonius; species Limonius californicus. Next base: position 44,864 of record JABXWE010103233.1, on the reverse strand, counting down.
GACAAATCCGGCGATGGACATAATAGAACTTAACCAGTTGTGGTGGTTTAGACATGTAGTTAGGATGGCAGACAATAGAATAGTCAAAAAAGTGGCGGGGATGGATATGGGAAAAGGAGCAGAAGCAGACCCAAGAAGATGTGGAACGACAGCGTGGCTACGGCAATAACAAAAAAGGGACTAAATTGGAGAGCAGCGAAAGAACTGGCGAGAGATAGGAAAGAGGAAAAAAAGTGTATCAGTTGCGGTTTGTGAAAGTAGTTTCTCGAAGCTAAAATTGATCAAGAACTATTTAAGACCTACGATGGGTCAGAGCAGATAGACCAGCCTTGCAATACTATCCGTCGAAAGCGAACATTCCAAAAACATAAATTTTAATGAGGTAATTGGAACTTTTAGTTCAATAAAAGTGCTAAAGTATTATTTGCCATAAATTGAACCGTGAGGGGGGGGGGGTGGCGAGCGTTAATTTTTCTTAGTTCGCCACTGTTAAATTTATGTAAATAAAAATATTGCAATTGTGTATTATTACACCACTATCTAAAATAAGTGATACAACATTTAATTATATGCAACATTTAATTAATGGAACTAAATGTTCCTTTTTTGGTGCCTTCGAGATTTTTCTGCGTTTCACAATATCAGAAGTTGTTTAAATATTTGTTTGTTTGATTGTAGTAAACATATAAACTGCTACTGAAGTATTTAATATTTTATATTAACTTTATTTACAAATTTAATTCTTACCTTTTGTTACAGAGTAGTTTTAATTCGAAATCCAAAACAATGAAAAAACTAAATAATAATGCCAAGACTTATATTTTCTGTCTAAGGGAAAGACCCGCAGAAACCCAAACGAAATCAAAATTACCCATTCCGCACGAGTTATTTATCTCTCAACTGCTCGCTGTATACTGCTAAATGCTAATGTTATTTCAAAGCTACTGAACTCTTAAACTCGTTCTTAGCAAACATAAACAACTTTTATGAATGGATATTCCCCCTTCAGGAAACCTCCATGTAATTTAATTTTGTACATACAAATACCGGTGGTTTTTTAAATTAATAATGACCAAGACAGTACGGAAGCAGACCCGAAATTAATTTTTATTTCCAAAATCAAATTTGAAAGTAGTTTTTGGAATTCGTTTTTTGTTTTATAATAAATTGCCGCGCCTGTTGCAACCTTGAAGACACGTGTCTAGGCGCGTTTTGATTGGTGTATAAATGTGGGTGTAATCATTTTGACCAATAGAAAATATATAAAGCTTTCATTGCCTTTGTTTGTAGCGAGAATTAAGGTAGCTACACACGTAACGATAAATCGTAGTGATTTATAACTCCATAGTTTAGTCGAATGACCATTTTGCTTCCACACGCACAGATATCTTCTTCGATCTTCAGTTCTCCCTTGTGAAACATATCGTTGAAGAATGCTGCTCTAGCGGATTTGCATTTAATAATATTTTAAGAAAAAATAGTCAAGCCGTATGTGGTGTAAAGATTGGCTTCTAAAGGAAAAGCAATATTCATACATAAGTTTAATAAACCAATTAAAATTTGCACCTAAGGACTGGCATAATTATTTAAGGATAGAAGAAGATATATATTTAAATAGTCTAGCACTGATGGCTCGCTTCCAAGGAAAAAGGACAAAAAGACAAGCAAGGTCAGTCCAGACACCAATTTAGCGAATAGAAAAATTAACTTGCATCTTTGAACTGTTCAAACCAAAATATTTGCTACGATTTATAATCCAGACGTTCGATAAGACTGTGCAGTTTGATTTGTACAGATAAATTGCTACGATTAATCGTTACGTGTGTAGCTACCTTTAGTTGTCAAACACGTAGTTTGTATAACAACATTCATCATGAAATTAATAGCTAATTGCAAGGTAAATTGGTATTATTTTGTGTTTTAGCTCTGATATACGATTACAATAATGTACTTGCAGTGCAGCATACACGGTGCATTTCGATAAAATGCTTGGGTGTAGAAGGAACCGAATCGTAAGCAAAAGTGAGGTTATGTAATACGAATGAGCAGCCTAAATTGTTGAACATGCTAGAAGGCGCCGTAATACCTTATAATAAATACATATGAAGGCTTTAGAATACCCATCAAAATGGGATTTAATTGTGGTATCCGTACAGCCAGGTAAAAATTATATTTGTAGGTGCAAGTAACTCTTCCGTTGTGTAAGATCGATGTTCCTGAAGGCAAAATGATTGCCTATTTGATGATAAGAAGGTTATTTTACTACAGGTAATCATGTTGATGGACACTGAAAATTAAAGCTTTGTACAAATGGAGCAAACCTTTTCAAGGAGGAACATATTAAGATCTCAAGCATTAAACAATGTTTTTAATGAACTCAACCACAGCGAGTAGGACAAACAATAATCAGTTTCTTATTTTAGATGAGTCCCGGCTGAAGTTTCATTGTATGTTGTAAAATGTAAATTATAAGAATTGTGTGACCACTGCAAACTTTCAACTGAAAAATTATTTCAGGACTGATGGACTTCACATTGAATTGTTTAAAATCCTGAACTGTACACCAACTTCTAAAAGATAGTTATAAGAAAGGAATGGTTTAGGTATCATTAAATAATCGCTTCGAGCTAGATTTTACGGTTAAGTTTTTTTTAAATACAAGTACAGAATGTAATACAAGGTATTAGACAGTAAAGTGAAACAATGTTTGAACGTATGGTTTATTATTTATAATGTGTAATGAAAATGTTTAAATACTGAAATCCATCATTTTTAATTGCTATTTCTTAGTCTTCTGCTGATGTCTACAAGATAGCAACCGTACTTTTAGAATATTTACACATAAATTAAATGTAACTGTGACGGGTAAATCTGTTTGACGTAAGACACTTGGGCACTACAGGCATTTCGTATCTACAGAAATATTATGAACTGCAATTGGAGAAACTTTAACAGGAACACATTTTCTAAAAGTAAGACTGAAGATTGTTAGTCAATCTGTGTGGGCATAGAGTTGAAGAAAAAATTGGCATGCTTTAATAGGTTGATGGAAACTATTTTTGGGATTTTCTTTAGCTACCTTTCTTGTTTACAAAGAAGAAAACATGCTTGATAAGCATATTGAAGTTTTCTCTAAAGAAGTGGAATTTCACATCAGTTTTTTTACAATTTTGGCTGTGATATCAGCTACAAAATTTCTATGCAATCAAAATAAAAACCTTCATGGAAATGTGATACAAACATAGGAAATTCTATTTAAAAGCAGGTAATGGATTAAGCGAGGCATGCATTCAGATGTGTACAGAGAAGAGGTCAGAAGAAGAAGAAACAATTGTAATTAAATTTTATGTGTTGCTGAATAAAAAATATTTTGGTTGCCATCAAACTGTCCTTAAATTATTATGATTCTTTTTTGGTTCTTATTGTACCCAAATATTGTATGATTTTTATACAAAAATGTACAAATTTAAACAAAGAACTTTTCAAATCATTTTTCTTTATTTTTGTTAGATTTTATTGTTTTTGTAAAATATTTATATGAAATAAATAGAAGTATTCTCTTTACACAATGTTTATTATCTGTTTTTATATTTATATTAAAAAATTGTGTTATACTAGTTATTACAAATAATTTTTTTATTACATTTGTAACAAATTTAAGAATGTACATTCTCCAGCAACTTTTGTAATTGAGATTCATCAAGCAACCCTGAATACCAACTACCTTAGAATTATTTATTTTTGGAACGAAATAGTGTTTTAAGCTAAACAAAGTGTATCTAATATGTTTTCCAAAAAATTCCAATTTTTAAATATTAATTATTCAGGATACTCTGCACAATATATTATAGAGACATTATCTGCTCAGACAAGCTTCTTTCATTGCAATAAAACTGAAATTAAATACAATTAGCAAGACTAAAAAATTTACTATGGCGATCAATAGTCACAAAAAATTGCAATCACAAATTATAAGTGTCAAGCGATGAATGATAAATACTTGGTCGTCTCATCAAATAATGAAAAAATTTTAGAAAATCCATAGGTATTTTATTTCTTAACTGTATACAACAATCCCAACTTTGGCTAAAAACATTAAACGCTAAATACAATGATTGTGTTAATGATTTACAAAGGACGGTAGGCTGCTGTAAAATAAAGTTTCTATTTTTTTTCCTTCACAGATTTTGCCTTTCACATATTCATATTAGTATTATTAGTCTCTTTCAAGAGTTGTACATTGTCCTTATACCTTTTTACCTCTCTAATTCTTGATATTCTGTAGAAATGACTGCGGGGAGGCTCGCAGGCGGTTCCGCAGCCTGCTGCCACTTTAACCATTTTTGAAGTGGATAGTGACATACGACATTAACCCAAGGAAACCGACAGTTTTAGGTACTCTCCGAGGCACCGCGGGTAGCAGCGTGTGAGGGTAGATTTTCGGTCACAGCGCGGATCGTTGCTTAACTCTGAATTCTGTTTTATTTACATGGCGATTATCATCCACTGCCTTTAACACTGTTAGTGCATTTTCCTTATTCCTAATCGTTCTGGGCCTACATCTTCTGGAATTTACAAATTTATCTTCGTTTCTCAAAGAAGCTTCAGGGCAAACGCATAACGGACAGTTTAAATAAGTTTGGGAGTAAATATTAAGAAGTAGGTTGTTAGTTATTAGGAAAATAAGAGACGTGCAATCAGTAACCTTAGAACAACAGATACCTTTTTCTTAATGTGTCGTCTCCGTTCGGAGGTTGACGATCATTCTGGCTATTTGAATCTTATTTACCGCTGCTCTAAACAATTGATTTGAGTTACAGTTGTACCATTCTCGTAAGTTACGGAGCCACGATGTTCTTCTCCTTCCCACGCTGTTCTTCTCCTTCCCACGCTGCGCTTTCCTTCTATTTTTCCCTGGATAATAAGTTGAATCAGTTGATACTTTCTGCCTCTTATAATATGCCCCAAGTACTCAAGTTTTCTTTTTTTTAATAGTGAATATTAACTCGGGCTGCTTTCCCATTCTTCGTAGGATATTTTCGTTAGTCTCTCTCTCTGTCCAAGGAACTTTTAGAATACGTCGATAGAGCCACATTTCAAATGCTTGTATCCTCTTTAGGTGTATTTTGTTAAACGTGGTGACCTCTGCTCCGTATAGTAGAATTGAAAAGATGTAGCATCTTATGAGTCTCATTTTAAGTTGAATACTAATGTCTTTGCTACAAAAGAACCTCTTCATTTTATCAAATGCACTTCTCGCCATTTCAATTCTACATCTGGTTTCTTCTGTCTGGTCATTTCTGTCATTAACCCATGTTCCCAGATATTTGTATTTATTGACTCGTTCTATTACTTCGTTTTGTATTCTCAATTCGGCATTTATATTTGGGTTTTTAGTTATGATCATGAACTTCGTTTTCTTTATATTCATATTTAAGCCGTATGTTTCACTCGCTTCTCTTACTCGTTCCACAATTCTTTTTAGATCTTCTATGCTATCTGCTAATAGGATCGTGTCGTCGGCATACCTTATGTTATTTATGGGTTTCCCGTTTACTACTATGCCAGCTGATTCATCATATAATGCTTCTTTTATTATTTCTTCCGAATATATATTGAATAATATGGGTGATAATATGCATCCTTGTCTTACTCCTCTCTTTATTTCGATCTCATCAGATGTTTCATTTTCAACCTTTACCACGGCTTTTTGATTGTAATATAAATTTTGTATTATTTGAATGTCTCTTTTGTCAATTCCTTTATTCTTTAAGATCGTCGTTAGTTGTTGGTGCCATATTCTATCAAACGCTTTCGCGTAATCAATAAAGCATACGTATACATCTTTGTTGACATCAAGACATCGTTGTATCAGTATATTAAAAACGCAAAGAGCTTCTCGTGTGCCTAGACCATTCCTAAATCCAAATTGTTTCACTAATTTCATCTTCCAGTTTGTTGTAAATTCTAGAGTGAATTATTTTTAATAGTAGATTTTTAATGTGTGGCTCATAAGGCTTATTGTTCTATGGTCATCGCATTTGGTTTTTTAGGAATCATCACAAATGTAGATATAAGCCAATCTTGTGGAATAATTCCGGTTGTGTAAATTGTGTTGATAAGATCTACTAATGCGTCAATGTTATCATTCTCTATTAATTTTAAAAGTTCTATCGGTATTTCGTCAGGGCCTGTAGCTTTCCGGGTTTTCGCTTGTTTTATTGCTTTGATTACTTCTGCCTTGGTTATTTCTGGTCCACTGTCTTCTTCAGGGACGTGGTTTTGCTGTGTTGTATTATCGTGGAACAGTTCTTGTACATATTCTTTCCATCGTCCTAATTTACCTTTAAGGTCTATGATAATATTACCGGTTTTGTCTTTTAAAATACTACTATGTTTTTTTCGAAACATTCCCGTAATTTCTTTTACTTTTTTATTAATGTTAAAGTCATCGTGTACTTGCTGCAATGCTTCTATTTCTTTGCATCTCTCACTTAACCATTGTTCCTTGGCTTCGCGAATTTTTGATCTTATGTCTTTCTGCATTTCCTTATATCTGTTAGTGTCAATGTTCTTATACGCTCTTCTTGTTTGCATTAATTGTAGTATTTCGTTAGTCATCCGCTCATTTGTTTTCTGAATTCTTTCAGGTGTTTAGGTATTGTTTACTTGGTTCTAGTATTACTGTTTTTATATTCTTCCACTTTTCATCAATATCATCGCAATTGTTATTTTTGTCTTTGACTTCCTGGATATTAGTGTTGATTATATCATGCAATTGATTTGTATTGTGCTATCTCTTAACTTCGTAATATCTATCGTCATTTTCCTGTTGTTAAGTTTAATCTTCTTTAATCGTGTTTCGAAAACCACTACTACCGGGTTGTGATCGGAGCCTACATCAGCACCTGGGAAGTTTTAGCTGATTTGACACTGTTTCTGTATCTTTTTCTAACCATTATGTAGTCTATTTGGTTTCTCACAACATTTTGTTTTGTATCTTGAGGAGATTTCCATGTATATAGCCTTCTATTTGGCAATTTGAAAAATGTATTGGCTACTATTAATTCTTTTTCCTGGATGAATTGTACTAAGCGCTCTCCTCGGTCGTTTCTTGTTCCAAGTCCATATTCTCCTATTAATTCATCTGTTTTTCCTTTTCCCAGTTTTGCATTTAGGTCCCCCATAACTATTAGTATTTCATGTCTTTTGGTTGCTCTTAGAACCTCATCTATATCTTGATAAAACTTTTCTATCTCGTGTTCCTCCTTATCTGCTGTTGGAGCGTAAACCTGCATGATGTTCATTTTTCCCAAAGAAGTCTGAAGTTGTAATAACTTAATACGTTCTGAAAAAGGGACAAAACTGTTGACTGATTTACTAGTTTCTAAATCTGCTATAACTGCTACTCCGTGACGATGTTGTGTATCTGTAGTGCCTGAGTAAAACATCTTATAATTGTCCATTGAAAAAGTTCCTGATCCTGACCAGCGTGTTTCGCTAATACCCATTATGTTTATCTTCATCCTTTGCATTTCTGCAATCACATTCTGTACTTTACCTGCTTCATACATACTTCTCACATTCCAAGTTGCAATTTTAATTTTCCTCCCGGGGATTCTTAGCACCCTGTGGTCACTGAAGACCTGCCGGGAACTCAGGACCGTAATATAATTGTGTTTAGCCATAATGAATTTACTAGGGATAAGTAATGAGGTGGTCTCCCGTTGCCTTCCTCATCGCAGTTTCATAGTCGGTTTAATCAATATGTGATGGTCGTCTATGAATGTCTAGAATTAAGCTGTTCCAAAGCCCTTCTACTCCACCTTAATCTAGTTATGGTAATTGCTGCTTCCCAATACCCGCGGTCCGCCCTGGGTATTTTATTTCCCCAGTACCTACTCACCATATCTGGCGAGCATTCCCCTATCCGCCACCTGGGGAGGCGCCCGATGGGGGACTAGCAACCCCGCACGGGAACAGATACCTAGATGTGAAATGAGAACAATGTGAAACTTTGATACCAAAGTTTATTAGGGTCAAATGCATAATCGCATAACGGTCTCGGTTGCGTACGCAAAAACCCCATTGATGCGTAGCTTATTAACTACCTGGTGTTGCAGCAGCGGTGCCTTGCGGTATACATTGCAGGCATGCTAACGCGATGCAACACCCCACCCGATCCCACCCTACCCCGTAAATTCCTACCCGCCTACTGGCATGGGGTGGGCTTGGCATAATCCAGGATTGACCCTCAAGTCAGCTCCATGTCAGATTATGATGATGATGATGGTTTCTCAAAGAAGTTTCAGGGCGTATAAATATATTTCAGGCCGTGGTCTTCTAGTTGGATAGCGCCTAATCGTAATTGCGGGATGGGGCTACATTTTCGGGGTATTCGACATAACTAAGCAGCAAATCTAATTTCTCGTTAGTTGAAATCATCGTACCGCATCAACCCAGGAAGATCGACAAGTTTAGGTACTCTCCGAGGCACCTCAGATAGCAGACTGTGAAGGTAGATTATCGGTCACCGCGCGAATCGTTGCTTCACTCTGAATGCTGTTTGATTTACATGGCGATTCTAAACCACTGCCTTTAACACTGTTAGTGCACTTTCCTTATTCGTAATCGTTCTGGGCCTACATCTTTTGGAATTAACAAATTTATCTTCGTTTCTTAAAGAAGTTTCAGGGCGTATAAATATTTTTCAGGCCGTACATTTTTGGTGGGGGTCAGGTGACAACACTGTCTAGCTTCTTATCCCGCCATTTTGCCAACCAGATTCAGTTGTGCTCTTACGTAGCACGTGAATAAGATCAACAAATATTAATAGAAAATCGCCGTGTTATTATTACAGTTACAAAAATATGAGTACCAGGTCTTTATTTGTTAATTTATCGTATATGTACAATAACTATTCTGTTAATTCATGTTTGAGAAACAGTTTTTTGTGGAAAAAACATGTTTTTGTCAAATCACGTTTGTGACGTTGAATTTCCCTGTAATGAGGATAGCAATGTCATCCACATATCCAATGGTATAGAACCCAGCATCATTGAGTGAGCTTAGAAGGCTGCCCACCACTGTATTCCACAACAGTGGTGATAGAAACCCGCCTTGTGGACAGCCTTTCATCACTACACCTCTAATAGAGCTGTCTCCTATATTAAATTGCTCTGCTCTCATTGTAAGCATGTGCTTTATCCACTCGCAGAGAGTAGGTGCAACTCCATGTCTACGTAAGGCAGAGTTAATACTTTCAAAGGAAGCCTTTTCAAGGGCTCCTTCAATATCAATGTAAACTTCCAGAGTAGACATTTTATTATCTAGCGGTCTCTCCATTCGATTCACTACGCCTGTAGCGCCGATTCAGTAGATTTCCTTGGGATGTAAGCATGTTGGTTCACCTGCTGTAGGTGTGAAACAAGCACTTCCCTTATTTCTCTGTCACAAAGTCTCTCAAGCGTCTTTAGTAAGAAGGATGTTCGACTAATGGGACTATATGATTTGGTCAGTGAGTAGTCGGTTTAGGGGCCTTTAATAGAATTTTTTTAGAATACAAAAATTGGATTCTTAAAAAAGACGTGTGGCAGATGTACGTGTACAAGGTGTTTCGAGTAACTTTCCCTGCATGCGTATTTTGCTTATTATAAGAGATAGAGTATATGTTTAGATTTCACAACTTTATGAAGTGTTGTGGGAAATGTCGAATGCAAAACAAGAAAAGAAAAGTTTTCTACAATACAGAACCAATTATGTCCAATCGTTACAACAGGAGCACGCAGCCACAATTGCCTTTAACTATTTGTCTCAACAATCAAGTAACCTACAAATGACTAAATTTAGACTTAATATTATTTTAATTTTCCTTTGAGGAATTAAAAATTGTAAAAATATGCTGGCTTTTTTATTAAATGATATACAGGGTTTGTCTGGAACTTCCGTATGAAGTATCTTATACCACCAAAAACATGTTTAGAAGATTCAACTTGCATCACTCTGCGTAATAATAATTTATTTTCATGTTCTCATCAGTGTACAAGATATTTCAATATTTTTAATACTTGTTCCCATCTGTGAATGTTTTATTATTTACGAAACATAAACACAAAAAAATATTTAAATGTTTCACAAATATGGTTTTCATATATTGTAAATAATTTATAAGTAATATAATTTGAAATGTTGTTTCTCCCACTACCATCATTTGTGTACGGTGCCTTGGTGATGAGAATTCTTGTCTCAGTTTGTTTGTAACTTCTGTAATGTAAACATGTATAATGACGCAGTAAAACTTAAAAATACAGCTCGATAAATTATTTAATCCTAAACATAATTATTTAGATGTAATAATACAGTAATAACTGTATTAGTAATGTTTCTAAAAAATTGAATTGTGTCCCAGTGGAAGTTAGACAAAAGTTGATCGGATGTAGAGACAAATCAAAATTGTATTAGTCGTGCTACTAAATCTTTACTTTTATTTGTCTAATAAATGAGTTGTGAATACTTTCACAGGGGATTTTATAAAGTAGCTTTTTAATGTGGAGGAAGTAACCAGTAAACCAGCAACCTTAGCAATATTTTTCGTTTATTTGCACAGCATAGCAGCATATTACGATAAATATATAAATTATTGTTATCTTTTCTTTAAAATATCACTTGTATTTAGAAACGAATACAAAGTTTAATTATTTAAACAAGCGTAAACGAAAACATTTCGCGCTAACTAGAAGATGTATTAATTTTCTCCGTATTTAACCACACTCCATCCTTCACGCTCAGGATGAAGCTCTTTGGTTCCATCACTAGCGGGATCGTGGTCTTCACATTAAGGCTAAACTTGTAGTTCTTCAGCAGAATTGCCAGAGCTACCTTGGTCTGCATCATACCAAACCGGAGGCCTATAAGAACACAAATTTAGATTAACAAGAATTTTCGCTAATACGAATTGCAAGTTAATTTGATCGATAAAAACATTTGTTTCTGGTGGTGTTTTTAATTGTAGGGGTAATTCAGTGTGTAATTGAGATTTACAAGGATTTAAGTGATTTCTGAGGGCTTTACTCGCGTCGTCGTAGGATTGATTGACGCTGACGTTTCGCTAATCGTTGCAGGTAGCAGTATCGAAGCGCAATGGATGCTGGACGGTAGAGCTGGAATGTATAGGATGCCTGACATTGTCGAACTACACAATCAGCTCTGGCCAAACACATTGAACCACAGGCCACAAAATGAACCTCAAAGAAACAAAAACTATTGCCCGGGTAAAATACTGGGATCAACGCTTCATAAAGCAAGCTATAGAAATAAAAAAATACCAACAGAAATTCAACCGAGAGTCTTGTAACACTAAAGTAACCTTTGGAAAAGAGAGCTAAAATAACATACAATCACAGACAAAGATCATGCACCACTTCAGATAACAAATATGGGCCTGACGAGCCAACTGGCAACAGCCAACAGGCAACCAGCACACGAAGGGAGACTCCTCCGTCAGTCAAACATGGCTAAGACAATGCTATAAAGACCGGATCCGCCGGTCCAGCACTCGTTACGCAACGGTTAACGAAACGTCAACATCACTCAATCCTACGACGGCGCGGTGTAAGCCCGAAGAGATGACTTCGTTAGGTATGAACGCCGGAAGCCTGAAGCTCTACGTTTACGAAGATTACTCAAAATTTGTAAAGGCTAAAAATGTAATTTTATATCATTAGTGGTGCTAAAGGGCACCCAAGTATATGTATGATATATAGATTGTTTCCTTACAAAAATATATAAATATGTATTACCAAAAAGATGAAAAAACATATATGGTTGCAACATGTTTGTTGTCCCTTTGTGTTACCCATCAAACAATAGCAGAGTGTATGGGTTGCGTTTACATTTTTCCTTTTTTTTTTTAGAAAATAAAATCCATATCAATACAAACTTGTGATATCACTTGAAAGAGCAGCTACGTATATGAACAGCGTTTAGCATTCCTACTAATTACCAATTTTTATAACTTACCAATACAAGCTCGTGGTCCTTCTCCAAAGGGAAGCCAAGTATATGGGTGTCGTTTGGCTTTATTTTCCGGAGTAAACCTCTCAGGATCGAATTTTTCCGGTTCGGGGTAATGTTCAGGATCGTGCTGGATTCCCAGCACAGGTATAAACACCGACGCGCCTTTTTCCAAGGCAAGATTCGATTCTGGAACTTTATAGGGTTTGGTGCACTCTCTGGTCAAAACCGGAACCGGTGGGTATTTACGAAGTGTTTCTGAAAAAAAACCAATTTATGTCATTGTCTTATAACAAATGAGAGAAACTTACCATTAATGCATTTGTCCATGTAAGTCATGTCCATAATGGAATCATAACTAATTTTTCCACCGTGTTTGGCCACTACCTCGTTGATTTCCTTCCTTAATTTATCTTGCACTTGCGGGTTGGTTACCAGCTCGTAAAAACAGAATGTTAGTGTGGTGGAAGAAGTCTCAAACCCGGCCAAAAAGAAAATGAAAGCTTGAGCGGTTACTTCTGGAAGCGATAGAGTTTTACCATCTTCCACTTTTCCAGAAACTCCGTTTAGCTTCAAGTTTCCATCGTCATCTTCCTGGATTTTTCCACTATTCTTCAGCTGAATCAGTAAATGCATGAAGTCCTTCCTCGCTACGTTGTTAGCTTCTCGATAATTAACTGTTTGGTTCACAATGTTCATAAAGAAATCCGTCACGTCCTTGCGTGTTACAGAAATTTTAAAAAACTCCAGGATTTCCGGAAAACAAACACTTAAGAAATTTTTCAGGGCTTGTAGGTAATCAATTTCGAACACTTTCTTTCCATATTGCCTGAACTCCGAATTGGGGTTCTTCAAACTGTTACATTCGATTCCAAAAGCGCAAGACCCAATTATGTCAGTGGTGAAGCGTGCCACCACTTCTTTGATATCAACCGGTTCACCACCTTTCGTCGCTTTATCCATCACGACGATTAATTCGTCGGAACAGTCCACTAGCGTCTGGAACATCATCTTCATTTTTCCTGATGTAAAAGTAGGGGTTAATTTAGTCCTCAGGTTCTTCCACTTTAAGCCCTTTAAGCTGAACAGATTTCCGCTCAAGGGGTCGTTTTCTTCGTTTACGTAGTTTGAATGGTCGGTGAAGTGTTGGAAGTCCTTGCTCATTACAGACTTGATCAATTCTGGATCCAAGAGTACGAGAGTTGGCTTAGACAGGAAGTAAAATCCACAGTACTTCAAGCCCTTCTTCTTGTATTCGTCGTAGATATCTTGGAATTCTGCTCCAAATGTCTTTTTCTGTAAAAACGCGTTGGTGGCGTTTCCGAAAGGGATGGTCGGGACGGGAGTTACCACCCCTCGGCGTTTCCAGTAAGTGAAACTCCATTTGAAATAAGCGGCTGCTATAGCTATTAAAGCCACAAAAATTGCCAAAATGTCTGTTTTAATGTCATTAGCTATGAATGCCATTTTTATGGCAATGTTGAAATTATTTGTTATGTAGATCACAAGCACTTGATAGTCACATCAGAACTGTTGTATATTGATTCTTGTCGGCGTAATATACATCCGACTTTTGCTGAATCATTGGTCTGCAGTCTAGGATTTGAATATCATCAAATTTGATTATTTTAATAAGTACTTATCTGCATCACGTGATGTTTCCTTACGGATTAAATTGCTACGTTTGTGTCTTCAGAGTGTGATTAATAACAGTTACCATTATTAAAAGGTAATTAGAGCTGTTTGTTTTTATTGTCATAACCATTTATAAAACAATCGTTTTCCTCGTTACATAATATTTTATTAGTTCTAAACTGAAACTGTAAAAGTGGATAATTTTAAAATAATATTTCTTGATGATATCAATCAGCTGTTAGATTTTTACCTAATTATTATCAAAACATGAACTTGCATACGGGTGAACTACCGAGTTGTAGTAAATTATGCAAATATTGTTGCTCCCTTTTTCTACAAGTCATTGCCCAAGGATAGAGTAGATTAGTTTCGGTTCGTTTAAGTTTAATAACATACAAATGTTTGTTATTTAGTATCAACCAATGATTATGTAAAATGATGAACCACTGACAAGCAAATTGTTTCCCACAAACACGTTTGGTGAGTCATACATGTGACATTCTTAAGTAAAATATTTTTTTTGCTGTAGGATTGGCTAAATGCTGCAAACTTGTTACGTAATTGTCTTAGATATAACATTACGACTCTAAAATTGACACTAAATAGTCAATATTATTTGACTACAATAATATTATTTAATTTAACAATTGTTTAAACTATATTACACAATACTTGGGGCAAACTGTATTGTTCCTACGAATCGCATACGTTGTTTTTCTAGAAAATAAAAGCAAAAGGCGTCGTTGCAGAGCCGACTCCAATATTTTGACCGCTCTTTTCAGTGTGTGTTCGGCAACTACAAGATTAAAAACTTCTTTGGTTTGTTAAGTAAATATAAACTAAAATATAATTAAGGGTTAGAGTAAAATATAATTTATTACGCGTTGAAAGTTAAACTGAATTAGCTTTACATTTTGTGATGATTGTAAGAGCAAAATTCTATATTTAGTTAGCTTTAATTATAAAAAATGTTCGCCCGTATACCTCTGCATTAACAATTAAAACTACAAACAAACTTCAGAGGGACCGTATCCGCATGCAGCCCTGGTCTTGCTCCCTCCGATTTTTAATTGTTTGGCTCCCTAAACAAGTTTTTAGCTGAGAAAAGATTTCAGACAAATAACGACGATATTAAGCGGTTCCAAAGTGGATGTACAGCCAACTTATAGAGTTCTCCCGAGAGGGTATCAGGAAGATTCCAGATCGGTAACGCAAGTGCATTTCTAGGCATGGCGACTGTATCGAAAGGTAATATAGTTTTCACGGCTGTAATATTGTATAGCCATTTTTTTATAAATAAATTGCCCTTTAAATAGTTATACTAGTTGTACTTCGTAAGATGGTAATATATTTAGAATTGAAGTAAATATTTGTTGCGAAAAGCCGACAGATATTTACAATACAAGGTCAATGTGCCCTAAAAAATTGGCGTTGAATAAATTCCTTAAAAATACCACAAAGAAAGAAACTACAATAAAAATAAATAATTGCCCATTTGTAGTTTATTGTCCCAAGGTTATCTCAAGAAAGTTGATCTTTTCCTTGTGACTTTTCAACCCGATATTATTTCCATATATAAAGGAACTGAAAAACAAATTAGTCGCAATCAGACAACATGAAGCTTCTTGTGATTTTGTTCCTTGGATTAACCGTTTTTCAGGTAAGTAGTAGACAGCAATTTTATTGTCAGAAATCTAATTATAGGTTGTGTTAATAATTGTGATTTCTTGATACCTGCTCTATTGTTTTCTTCATAATTTAAAAAAAAAAACTCCGAAAACCGTTAAACGCAAGCTTAAAATTACATTTCAAACTGGCCCTTTTCTTCAATTTTTGGGAAATTTGTCCTTAACATGCTTTTAATAATACTATCTAATCTTTACAGGTTGATTCCCGAGCCGTAATTCAAGAAGGCATAGAAGACAGATGCGTGGGAGAACTGGAACTGGATGAGAAGGAAATGAGGGCCACCGTACAGAAATCTGACACCCCCGAAGACCACGAGATGTACGGAAGTTTCTATGTGTGTGTGTGGAAGGCCCGAGGAGTTATGAACGACGACGCCACCATCAATTCCGAAGCCCTGGAGGAATTCCTTGCAGAGATGTTCCCCAAGTCGGCCAAGTCACAAAAAATACAAGATAAAGTTATAAATAAGATAGTAGATAGGTGCGAAAGTGTTAAAGGTGAAACGGAAGGTCAAACGGGGATAAAACTCAAAAATTGCATGGTCATTGTTGTGAATGAGATAGTGAATAGCAAACTAGAAGCAGAAGCGGCGGAAGAAGAGACAGAGGAAGAAGAAGAGGAAGGACTTTAATTTGCCTTTTTTGTGTTATATGTATTTTACCTCCGTTCCATTAGAATGTAATAGTTGCAAAGTTAACAAACATTTAAATTAAAAAGCAGAAGCATGTTGAAGGAAATGTGAAAATATGTTAATTAATATGTACATTTTGATGTTCTTCTTTGTTTTTTTTCAGTGTAATTTAATTAGGAATATTTGTTTTAGTTAATATGTATATAAAAATAAATTTTTTAATTGCTTGATTGGACATTTGTTTTCTTAAATAAGAGAACGTATTGAAATAATTATTTTTGAGAGGTTAATTAACTATAAGTTTCTACAGTATTGAATCATGTTTGATAAAATTTTATCAGAAAGTCAAAAACCTCTTGATGCGATTACTTCTTCTAAAAATAGTCATATTGTAATAAAATTATTAAATATTTATATTTTTTGCCATTATACTGTACATAATAATTAGTATCACTATCGGCCTTCTTCGGCTTGTTTTGTATTTATGCTTCTATTACGTTTCCTGTTTTAAAAAGTGTAATATTTTTAGGCTTCTTTCTATTCCCTGCAAAATGTATTTCAAAATTTAACTCTAAAGTTTAACAGATTCAAAATTTTGTTTTTACTCGTTATACAAAACACATCAAGGAAGTACATGTTAATAGCAAAAATATAGCAAAAATGAATTTAAATAGTAAAACCTGATACGAAAACTCTTTTGAACATACGCCGAAATGCTTACACAAAAGAGATAGCAGGAGGCTTTAATCAGCCAAATATGCAGGCAAGATATGCACTTGAACATGAAAAATAGACATCAAAAATAATTATTTATTACTGAAATAGAAACAAGTATCAGCTAACAAGATACACAAGTTAATTTATTAAATAAATACTAACTATACAATTGTATATACATTTTATTGCAATTAAACTAGCAAACAAGATATTTTCTAAATTGTCTGGATTAACGTTGTTTTTCTTCTGTCAGATAAATTATTTTTATATCGTGAAAACGATAGTTCGATATCAAAACGTTGTCTGTGTTTATTTATATTGCGGAAGTTTTTCTGTTTCTACGGTGCGGTTGATATAACTAGGGATATATCGGTTACAATGTAAAATCCACGCGAAAGGCAGCAAATGACCCTTTTCTGTACCCATTTACCTCCATAATTGAGGGGGAAAAATTTTCATAATCTACGAATTAGCATTCCTAAAAATACGTTGGACAAAGAACTTCAACACTTTTTAAAAAGTGGATTAGTAGAGGTTGTTAAGGAAAGATTCTTCTAGGGGTTATGGGGTCTATAGTAGTGATGGGCATACTCGAATGAATTCAATAATCAAATAATTAGTATTCGACTGATTTGAATATTCGAAATATTCATTCGAATCCAAAATGCGCACGTATTTCGGCATTGTGAGAAATGTCTCACATCCCGCTTTTCGAATAATGACTCTCTAGCACTCCCACTCTCGTCTCGAATTGTTTGGCGTTTGATTTTCGACTGGATTCTGTGCTGTATGTATTTATCTCCGTGAAGCATGCATAATATAATATATTAAATATTTTTAATTATTTCAATCGAGACGCGTGCGTCGCTATGAACGCATTTGAAAAGTTTTTATCATTCGACTGAATTATTATCTTATTATCTCCTTGAAGATGCGTATCCGAATATTCGAATTATTTCATTTAAGATGCGCGTCGCTACGAACGTATTCAACAAGCTTTTATCATTCGAATGAATTATTATTAGCATCTTGTTGAAGCTGCGTAACCGAATATTTCTAATTATTTCATTCTAGCTGGGCGCGTTGCTACGAACATATGCAAGAACTTTTTATCATTCGAATGAATTACACGCATCTGGAGATGCATGCAAACCGAATATTTCGGATTCTTTCATTCGAGATGCGCTCGTCGCTACGAACGTATTCGAGAAGTTTTTATCATCCGAATGAATTATTAGCATCTCGTTGATGCTGCGTAACCGAATATTGTGAATTCTTTCTTTTGAGATGCGCGCGTCGCTGCGAACTTATACGAGCAGTTTTTATCATTCAAATGAATTATTATCATCTCGTTGATGCTGCGTAACCGAATATTGTGAATTCTTTCTTTTGAAATGCGCGCATCGCTTCGAACGTATTCGAGAAGTTTTTGTCATTCGAATGAACTACACGCATCTGAAGATGCATGCATAACGGAATATTTCGAATTCTTTCATTCGAGATGCTTTCGTCACTACGAACATATTCGAGAAGTTTTTATCATTCGAATGAATTATTAGCTTCTCGTTGATGCTGCGTAACCTAATATTATGAATTCTTTCTTTTAAAATGCGCGCACCGCTTCGACCGTATTCGAGAAGTTTTTGTCATTCGAATGAATTACACGCATCTGGAGATGCATGCATAACCGAATATTTTGAATTCTTTCATTCGAGATGCGTTCGTCACTACGAATGTATTCGAGAAGTTTTTGTCATTCGAATGAACTACACGCATCTGAAGATGCATGCATAACAGAATATTTCGAATTCTTTCATTCGAGATGCGTTCGTCACTACGAATATATTCGAGAAGTTTTTATCATTCGAATGAATTATTAGCATCTCGTTGATGCTGCGTAACCGAATATTATGAATTCTTTCTTTTAAAATGCGCGCACCGCTTCGACCGTATTCGAGAAGTTTTTGTCATTCGAATGAATTACACGCATCGAGATGCATGCATAACCGAATATTTTGAATTCTTTCATTCGAGATGCGCTCGTCACTACGAATGTATTCGAGAAGATTTTATCACTCGGATGAATTACTCGCATCTGGACATATCTCGAGATATATGCATAAACGAAAATTTCAAATGATTTCATTCGAAATAGGTCCAGCACTTATTCTGTAGAGGAGGAGTTTTAGTTCTTTTGCGTTAATATTTATTACGTCGCTTGCAGCCGTATAGAAGCTGTCGGTGACGGTGCATGCACTTCCTCCAGTGACTCCTGTGAATAACAGAGTGTCTAACTGGATATAATCCAAATGCAGAGTTTCCTCTGGATGGTTAGTGCACCAGACGATATGCATAATTGTAGTAACCGTGGTGAAGTTCTGGTTTGCAAAGCGGAAGGTTAGAGTTCCCGTATCCTTGCTCTTACACCGGGTTGTCGCTTACCAAATTCATGACATGTAATCATGTGGTGGGCATCACGTTTTAGACAACCGCAATATTATATCATTGGGGGTACTCCATTATTTAAAGCAACTGGGTGAGCCACCCGCCGGCCATCGAGGTGGGAATTTGAACCCTCGACTTTCCGCATCGGAGCCCAGTGCTCTAACCGCTGGATAACGCTGGGACATAATTGTAGTAATTAATCTATAATTACGATTGGATGTGGCTCTATCAGCCGGTAGATGAGTTTGAGTATCCTGTTCGAAACCCAACCGTGACGAGGGGGTTGATGGACTCCTAGTAATTACAATTGCCTAATATTTATTGACAGATCAGTAAAGATAATACCGCGCGGCCTAATGGGTTCAGTTGCACCTGCTGCTCTTCTTAAGGCGTGGTGACGCTTCAACTGGAGGTTATTATTAGTAGTTACTGTGTTATAATATTTTTTGTACATCACCTGCCTATGAATTCCGATCATATGCGCTGTTTGTTTACCAAAGCACCGCATGGTTGAAATGCAGGAGCACTACCTTCTTAAATAATTCCATATTTTTATTCGTCCCACGTATGGCCCACATATCGTATTTAATACTCCCGCATTCAGTACATACCCTACAACAGTTGCTATTTTTGAACATTATTTAATTATGCGTATGTTTACTGGCTGATATCGTACCAAAACCACAAACAATTATTCTGCTCAATAACTATATTTTCATTACCAATAGACTTTGAAATACATTGTTGTGTGCTCTACAGTACAATTCTCAAAATATTGAGAGACAAACACACAGACTTTCACACGTACCAACAAAAAACGATCAAAAACTTTAAAGTAGTAGTAGCAGATATGCATCCGACCTTAAGGGAAATTGATGAGAAAGGACACAAAGTCTTGAACATTCACAATATCAGGAATAGAGTTACCAAAACCCCACTACCAATGTTCTTTGTGGAACTAGAACAATCAGACAACAAACAAATTTACTATATTGAATTTCTTATTAAATTTAAGAAAAAATTTGGAGCTCCGCAGACTAAGCGAACAGTAATTCAATGTCAGCACTCTCAGAGATACGGCCGCTCAAAAACTATTTCCACAGAACGCCAAGATGTGTTAAATGTGCAGGTGAACATTTAGACTTAGAGGAAGATTGTGAAAGGAAACCCAAAAGTAATGAAGTGAAATGTGCCAACTGTCAAGGCTGCATAATAGCCAAAGAAATCCAAAGAAGAACATATCCACCTTTACGTCCAAGACTATCTGATCTTAACGCTCAACGCCGCGCCGGCGAGTTTTGTTTCCTGAACGTTCGAGTATCATTTGTAAAACTATAAAAAGGCCGTTGACTGTCATTTTTGTTCCGTCATTTCCTGTATCGCCATTTCCAATAATTTAATTATATGTGTTTTAAAATTTACTGCCTCTTTTATTATTGTGTATTTTGTACTTGGGTGTATACGAATTTTGCAAGCATCATAAACAGAAGGGAGGCGCAATAAAGGTGAGTTCCATTCCCGTAAGCTGCTGGCCCTCGGCCTTCCACGAGGACCTACTACCAGCTGTATTTGGAAGGTGGCGCCCACTAATTTTGACTTACCCTGTACACAACTGCGAAGATTTCCTCCCGTAAGCAATTTCCGTGAATTCCCCCTACTCCTCTGAGCTAAGCTGCAGGCCTTTTTTTACCTATCCTGTTGCAAGTCGACGGAAAAGCTCTTTTGGCCCGTAACAACGCATAGGGCCTAATGGGAAAGGTTATCCTATGAGTGATTATGATTCCCCCTCCATGTTGTAGAAACGCTTTCTAGAAAAGTTCAATGCCATTTTACTTCCAGAGATATAACCCATTGTGCGTTTTTAAACGGGCACCCAGTGTAAGATGAGGTTTAGAACATTTTCGTACGCACCATAACATCCATAATTATTTAATCAAGTTTAATTTAGTTGGCACAAAACTATTTGATTATTACAGAGGGTTCTATTTATTCAGAAGTATTAAATAAATGTTTTTTGAAGACAACGCCTACAATAGAGAAAAATAAATGCGATACGTTGTTTTCCTTCAATTACCAAGTAAAACAGTTGTGCCATTTCTTTCAAAATTTCCAAGTTCTAGAGCTATTGTTGACCAATGAGGTAGATTTCATTTTCGTATATTTTGAAAAGCGACAAAACTTTTCATTGCTACGAAACCAAGAATACGCTTGAAATAAATTAACTGTGTTAAATTGTCGTTTATAGACACATTAAACTGTTACTATGCAGTAAGAAGCAAACGTAATATTCATATCATTTTAGTAAATTAATTGACACTTTCTATATTAATAATTACCTTGGTAAATAATCTATAATGGATTGATTGTAAACGGTAGTATAATACAATAAGCGAAGCAACTATAAAATGTTGCAAAGTTTAATAGCCTTTAATTAAGAATTACAATTTTAAATATGACCCTAAGATAATTCAGTTGATACCTAATCCATACTGCTTAACAGAGTACAACCAAAACATTTTTTGAAGTGTTTACTGTAACCGATAAGAGAGACCCACTTTAATCTCATTTCGCAAGGACACCTTTAGTTAATAACAGGTTACGTATGAAACCAAACGTTAGTGTTACTTAACCTGCATTAAGATTCACACATAATTGGAAACAAAGTGATGGCACTCTTAACCGGAAGTTTTTACACAGACATATTTTCAGTGTTAGTAGCAATCTTCATAGTTATAATTGCCTATTTCAAGTGGTCTTACGCCTACTGGAGCCGAAGGGATGTTCCCACACCACCCGCAAGTATTCCTTTTGGAAACGCCACAACCATCTTCCTCCAAAGCAGAACCTTTGGAACCAACATGAAGGAGGTATATTTCGATATGAAGGCGAAAGGCTTGAAATATTGCGGCTACTACTTTCTCGCAAGGCCTTGTTTGATGGTTTTTGACCTCGAACTAATCAAAACCATCATGTCCAGGGACTTCTTCAATTTCACTGACCGCGGTAATTATTCAAACGAGGAAATTGATCCTCTTACAGGAAACCTGTTTGGCTTGAAAGGTACGAAGTGGAAGAAGTTTAGGGTGAAGCTAACACCGACCTTTACCTCGGGGAAAATGAAGATGATGTTCAACATTTTGCTGAACTGCTCACACGAATTGGAACCAGTGATGGACGAAATAATAGGACAGAAAGAATGTATAGATATTAAGGAAATTGTTGCGAGATTTACAACGGATGTAATTGGATCGTGTGCTTTTGGAATCGACTGCAATAGCTTGAAGAACCCCAATTCGGAGTTCAGGAACTATGGAAGGAAGGTATTTGATGTGGGGCTAGTTCAATCTCTTGTCTATGTGCTTTCGCTCAGCAACCCAAAACTACTAGAATTCTTAAACCTGCCAGTCCTTGACAAAACTGTGACAAACTTTTTTACGAAGGTTGTGAGAGAGACTATTGGATATAGAGAAGCTAACAACATCTCC
The DNA here is from genome assembly GCA_014611495.1 of Limonius californicus. Taxonomy (NCBI): domain Eukaryota; kingdom Metazoa; phylum Arthropoda; class Insecta; order Coleoptera; family Elateridae; genus Limonius; species Limonius californicus. Next base: position 22,250 of record JABXWE010103233.1, on the reverse strand, counting down.
AGGAACGATTTCATGCAGTTGTTGATTCAAATGAAGAACAATGTGAAGATTAGAGATGATGACGACAAAGTTGCCGAAACGGAGAAAAAATTGGAAGGTGGAGAAAGTTTAACCGTAGACGAATTGGCAGCCCAAGCCTTTGGTTTCTTCTTGGCAGGTTTTGAAACTTCATCAACAACTTTAACCTTTTGCTTTTATGAGTTGGTTACCAATCCTGACATACAAAATAAACTTCGGGAGGAAATTAACACCGTTTTGGAAAAACACGAAGGAAAAGTTACTTATAATGCTCTCATGGAAATGACGTACATGGACAAGTGCATTAACGGTAAATTCTTTTAATTGTTCTGATGACGGATTTTAATTTGTGATTTTCTTCTTAGAAACCCTTCGTAAATACCCACCAGTTCCTGTTCTAATGAGGGAGTGTACGCAGACGTATAAAATCCCTGATACGAATTTGGTATTGGACAAGGGTGTGCAAATTTTTATACCAATTATGGGAATTCAGTATGACCCGGAGTATTATCCTGATCCGGAAAAATTCGATCCTGAACGGTTTTCTCAAGAGAATATTTCTGAACGACATCCTTATGCATGGTTGCCCTTTGGAGAGGGCCCACGTGTTTGTATAGGTATGTCGATGAGATCTATAACTTGCAAGCGTATATTTTTCAGCAATTTAAAATGTTTGTTCTTTGGTAGTTATCTCTTAAGAGACGTATTGTAGAATTCTTAAATTAGTTGATTCGTTTTCTTTTACAAACTCAACCACTAATGGTTGGATACTACATTGTCATAGCCATTCCATTATATCTCAGATTTTAACTTCACCTGCTTACGTTACATAATATGTAATTTGATCACGTGATGTAACCGCAGTTAAAGACAAGATAAAATGGAAAAACTGTTTTTATTATAGATGCACGTACAGTCTCGATAGATAATTATATAACTTTTTTTTATAGGTTTACGTTTTGGTGTGATGCAAACAAAAGTTGCCTTAACGGCGTTATTAAGAAATTACAAATTTTCTTTGAATCCGAAAACACAACTTCCCTTGGTTATGGACCCGAAAAGTTTCGTTCTGTCAGCCAGTGGAAAAGTTTGGTTAAATGCGAAAAAAATAGTAGAATAGCAGTAGGAATAAATGATTAGCCTAGTAATAAGAATAATTAAGAATGGCTCAAGTTTTCAAAGGAATTGTTGTGATTTAAGCAAAGATAATATTTCTCATATTACTGATTAAAGTACAAAACACTTAAAATTCTTAGATACAGGACGTTTGTACCTAGAATGTTCTTAAATATATTTATGGTATCGAAGATAAAGAATGTTGTTCCTATTGAAACTCAAAATCCCAAGCATGTTATGGAAATAAATAAAGATAAAGTGTCAGGCTAAATCTGAATTGTATCTAGGCAATAATATTTAATTATAACTGAGTAGATAATGATCATCTACCGGGCGTTTCGTAGATGTTTTATCCTTTATTTCTATACATTTGTTATTTCTGGTAAGATAAAATAGGGCAATAATCAAACGGTTTAACCATAGAAAAACATCGATTTCATGAAACGAATCGTAATTTGAATTTTAAGAATCTCAGAGGATCCAGAAAAGCAGATTTCAAATTATGTCCAATTGATTTTTATCTAATAAACCCATGCAAACTACTATATACCAAACTTCTATCGACGAAAAAGGTTTTCATCCAAGAATTTATTGTTTACACCACGAAAAGACGGTCGACCGCATACATCATTATTATAGAATTTTCAGTTTGAGCTATTACATTTTATTTTTTTAAATTAATATCTTCTCGGTTCCATAACAGTTTTCCATTTGTTGTAAAGGTTTACGTATAAATAAATTACAAATTTCTTGTATGTGAACTACCATATAGAATGCTAACTTGCGGACAATTTACGAGGAGTGTTTAAATTTAAACAGAAATGTCTTTTTAAATTAAAACTCCATCTGAAGACAATTCCAAAAATTGAATTAATTAAAGGTTGAGCGTGCCTCTTCTTAACATATCCATGGCAGTTGTTTCGCTATAATATTAATTTGACAGTTACAACAACGATGTCGGAAAATTATGTTCATTGTGGCGTAGAGCAGCGCATAGTAGTCAGATTTCGAATGAAGGCATAAATTCGATTGAAATTCTTACAAGACTACGACCATAATACGGCAATCAATGTTTTTTTTAAGTCGGACGTTGGTATGGTCGAAATCTTTTAGAGACGCAAGAACTCGTGCAGAAAATGAGTCTCATATACGACTATCTGCATTTTTGGTTAATTGTGACAATTACTAAGAAGTCAATGCCCTAATTCGACACCACAGAAGGGTAACAGTTCACTAAGTTTTGTAAAAATTACAAATGATTGTCGGAAGTGTTAAAGACGTCATAAAAGACAAGCTAAAGTATCGTTTGCAAATCGCCAAACCAACGAAAGAAAAAAGTATGTTGTTAGGTATTAAAGCGATGGCATTATTTGTTTGAGATTCTCGAGAGGTGCTCTTATTGATTTTCGTACAGAACGTCTTAGAGGTATTGCAAACTATTAGTTGACATTTGAGTGCAATATGCAGGCGATCAGAAACAATCGGAAAAGACAAAGTTTTGTTTCCTTTCTTCAAGACAATGTTCGCCCTCTTACTGCTGTAAGAACAATTGAAACCATAAATAAATTTCAGTGGAACCTTCTTCCGAAGTATACAGTCCTCACCTTGGGTTCTCTGATTTTATTTGTTTGGCCCACTAAAAGCACTTTTAACCAGTCAAATAACGCTGTTATTGAAGCTGTTCAAGAGTGAATACGCACGTAAAATAAAAACCATAGTGAGAGTGATTATTGTTGGACGGGTGTAGAAATAAAGAATATCTGTACTTCATTGACTGATGGTTGTTGTTTTGATTGGGACAGTTTGGGTTTTTTGCGCCTCTGTTTTGGGAAGGACATTGGTACCTTAATACTGACATTATCGATAGAGATATTATCTGATGATTCGTTTCCGTGTGAGTTATCCGGATCAGGTTATGTTTGTCCCGTTTGGGATCCTGAATTTGAGATAATAGTGATCTCAGGCGAATCAGTAAGAAGTTTGTGTTATCCCTGATAGAGGTCATTTATTAGAATGCATATTTTCAATTTTTGGCGCTTCATGTTTATCATTTTGACAGTTATTGGTGGTGTGTCCTGTTTGCTGACATTTAAAACATTTCATATCATCTTCTGTACAAATATTCGACAACTGTCTTCTTCGAAATTTATAATGACTGAAATTGGTAGTGGCGCATCATCTAAAACTACATATACATAACGCCTGAAATTTATTATATGAACGCTGCTAGCTTCTACAAAACCGGCTTTTATCATATAAATAGATATATAATTTTTAAATTTGGCTGTTGCAAATGTTTTTCAATGACTTCGTTAGGAATAGTGGGACAAACATTGATAGTAGGTACATACAATCTTCTTTGCTGGCGTAATTAGTCGTCTTATATTGACATAGTCTTTCCCATTTTTACATTTTTGTGGCTTGTAATGAGCTGATCCACTAGATCTTTCCTTGATAGATAAATACATATACGATCATTAGAGATCCTTGATCCTGCGACAATGTTTTGTGGATTAACTATTTTACCTATAGCGTAAATGTACTCTTTAATTTTAATACCTTCTATAGCATTTATTATAATTCCCTGTTCTTTCCTTGGGATGTTGTTAAAAATGTTTTTTGTATTGTTTGAGTATGAACCTTTATTTGTTTGGTTTTTGACATTATCTGTAGTGCAATTACTTAAATCTTTATACTTGCGACTACACTTCTTTGGCTGGAAGTCCTGTCGAGATTCATACATCACTTTTGTAGGGTAGTAGAGAAAGAACGAGAGTTCTGGAGTCTCCCGAGGTCACCCCCCACCAGCCACTTTCAAGGTTACACTCTTTAAATTTGGGGGGTGACCTCGGGAGGCTCCAGAGCTCTCGTTTTTTCTCTGCTTTCATATACTATAAGCGTCGTAATTCTTCGGCAAAACGGGACTTTAAAGATAACAATTATACCGTACGTACTACCGTTAATTTAATTGTATGACTTTTCTATTTAAAAAATTAAAACGGTTATTGACCTAAAGTTAATAATAACATATTCGCATTTAAAACAATTTGTGCAAAAATTGATAACAGAAAAAACATCGATCAATGAAATTAAAAAATTTAAGACCTTGTCTTTTCTTTTTAAAATACTCACTGCCTGACACTGTATTACTGTTACTTACACATATTTTATAATACGCATAGGTATTTGCATTTGAAAAATATTACCTATTTGCTGGTAAAAATGTTTACAGATAGCATGGACCAGCTGTGTAGGAATTTTTAGGAGTAAAAATAATTGGATAGGATATTTCAAGGTTTCATATCACCAACACGTACTTTGACGGTTTTATTAAGCATCTTACTGCTGCACAACCGTCATCCGTTCACGTTCGCAGCCGATAAAGAACTCTTGAAAAGTTTGCAATTCTGTCAATTCATTTCTGAAACCAGCATTTTGAAGTTTCGGATGCATATGAGAAATATTAAATTATAAAAAATGTCAAATTTCAAAAATAAACTTATTCACATAATAGAAAAACTGTTACTTTTATGTAATTGTTAAAATGAGATTGGGTTTTCTCCTTGTAGTCTTCGAGGAATTCTTCAAAATTAACGTTCGTCGCGGTAACAGAAGTCCTCCCAAATAGTAAATTCGTCCAATATCCGGTAGGGGACACCGGGCTAGAGTGGACACGTGGTTACTGTGGACATTTCAAATTTCCCCTCTAATGGTGAACATAAAAATCTAGGAAAAATATATCACGTATGCAACACTGCCCTCTATAACTGTGTGAACTCTGGAAATATGAGCGAAGACGATGGTGTTTACTCAAGGTTGAAAATCGAAGGTAGAAATAAATACAAAGAACTTGAAATATTTTCGGACGAACAGGAGAAGATGCTTTGCAAATGTCTCATAAAAGCTTCTGCAATACATTATGGCTTAAGCTATGTGCAGACTAGAACATTGGCATTTGATTATGCAATTCATTTTAATACAACTGTTCCCGGAAGCTGGTTGAAAAATGAAACTGCAGATGTAGAATGGATCTCATGCTTCATGAAAAGAAATCCTGAATTGAGTTTGCGAAAGCCCGAAAACACAAGTCTGGCAAGAGCCACAGCATTTAATTCTACAAATGTTAATCAGATTTTCGACAACTACGAGAGGGTAATGAGCCGCTATGATTTAACACCAGATAGAATCCTAAATTTGGACAGGCATTACCACAGTCCTACCCAGTCCGACAATAATTTAGAAACCGGAAAAAAGCAAGTAGGTCAAATTGTTTCCAGAGAAAGGGGAGTAACAATGTGTGGAATTATAAAAGCAACGGGAAATTCAGTACCGCCTGTTTTTATATTTCCTGGAGTTAGACACCAAGATAATTTTCTAACTGGTGCACCAGTTGGTAGCCTTGGATTAGCTAGCAAATCGGGATGGTTGTCCACAGATTTATTTCCTGCTGTTCCAAAACATATTTATCCGCATACTCTTTCGTCAAAAGAAACTCCTTTTTTATTGTTACTGGACAACCATTCGAGTCATATTTTCATCGAATCCGTCACGTATGCCAAAGACAATGATTTAATTTTACACCGCATGCAGCCCCTTGACGTTGCTGTTTATGGACCATTTAAAGGAGCTCTCAACCCTGCCAAAACAATTACAATCTACACTATTCCTGCCCTCGCTGCAGCAACTTTCATAAACTCGTTTGCGCCAAAAAATATTACTTCTGGGTTTGCGAAACCCGGCATTTATCCATTGAACCGATTGGCTTTTACAAAGGAAGATTTTCTTTGCAGTTATGTAACTGATAGACCTGGCCCAGCCATTACCTCCACACATTCAACTTCCACGTCTACATTGACCACTCATGACCCACCACAACCACCGAAGGCTAATGAACTTAACCCAACGGTAGTCTCAACACCAACTTCGTCTACACTGACAACTCATAGCCCATCACAGACTCCTGAGGTGAATGCAACCCCAGAAATGTAAGACCGTTACCAAAATCAGTAACGTGCAAAAAGAAACAAAAAGAAAGAGAGTTCAAGGCCAATCCCAACTTAACACAGATACGCCTGAAAAAAACAAACTAGAAGAACTCTGTGAAGAAAGAAAATGCTTACAAAACAATATGTAAAAAGCCCAAAAAGAATGTGAAATCCCGCGACCAGAACGTAAAGTATAACTCATAAAGTTCTGAAAGTAGCGATGAAGCTCTCGACTTATCTTCGGATTCAGATGATAATGGAGAGATGTCGACGTACCTGAACCTACTATTCTATGTGACAGTGACAATCATGATTAGTTATAGCGATTTTGTTTTGGTTAAATTTGAAGGCGAGAAGAAAACGATTTGCTACGTCGGGCAAGTAATTGATGAGTATGATGTGAATGATTATGAAGTTAAGTTTATGAGGAAGAAACGGGGAAATTTGTTTTCCCAGCCATAGGGGATGTCGCTACACTACAACGGAATGAGTTTTGATATTGACTTTTCAATATATGATGTGCTTTAAAATTGTTAACATTAAGTATTGTTAATTAATGTACTTATTGTTCAGAAACACTGTTATTTTTATATTCAATATTATATTTATTTATTTATATTATTTAAATATTTGTGTGGTGGTAGCTCAGTTGGTAGAGCGCTCGCTTTCTGAATAAAACGTCGATTCTGGCTTGGGTTCGAAACCTAAGCAGAACTATGCAGATTTATAAAAATCTTGTCTGCAACCTACCACACACAATTTCCCATTTCGGCTTGCAACCGTGGGATCTTAATGCTAAAAACCTTCTCTGGAATTTCTGTCGTTCGGATTCGACGTTAAACTGTAGGTCCCCCGTGTTTCTACCTTAGCGCTGAGGAGAAACACGTGGCAGAGAAGAGGCCGATGCCCAGCAGTGGGACGGAAAGGCTGTTGATGATGATTTATTTAAATTCGTGGTTTTTCAATAAATTCTGTTATGTGAATTGCAAATTTGCCGCTACACTTGAATTAATTCCATAATTTGTTTGCCGCTTCGTTAGGAATGAATATCGTTATTTTAATTGAATTCTTATTTTGGGTTACTATTTTCGCTATTTTGTTTTGTCTTGAAAATTGAGTTATGGAAGGCCGGTTCCCTTAAACCTTGAAAGTTTCCTTTGTGGACTGATTTTCTGCCGACGAAATTCCCGGAAGTGTTGATCTCGGCAATTGCACGTGGTAATTCCTTCCAGAACTTCTTGCGTAACATTTTGTAATGTGGTGCAATATCTTTTGGGAGAAGTGAGGTCCCGTTGCCTTTTTGAGTTAGTTCATTTCCGATCCTTGTGGACTCCGGTCGCCCGTACGGGGGCCGTAATTACGTTAAGTGCTGCAGGGGCGGGTCGGGTTTTTTTTGAAAGGGGTATCTGTTATGTGTTTTCCGTTTCGCTGTTGTACCAAGGGGTATTTAACAGGCCGTCGGCTATGCCGGATTAAAGAGGAACAACTTGATTCAACCCCAGTAAAAGGCAATTCTTTAGAGAGTTGACCAATCGCCTTTCGGCGGATCATCTCCGAAGCCCAACGCCCGTGGTTCTGCAGCCATTTCTTCATACCATCGAAGGATCCTGTCTTCGCCTGCCTTCATCGTTAGCAACCGGAAATCGCCGTATATTGTGCCGTCTCCTCCGAACTTCAAGGTAAAAACTAAAGTTTTGTGTTTTGTGAAGCGAAAGCCTACACACGTGCAACTTGCAAAATTCAATATTATTGAACCTTTTTTTGTATCTGGAAACAAGAAGCGACCTTCAGTCGCGGACTGTATTTGTTGGAAGAACAAAGCATGAGATAAATTTTGTTTTACATATATTGTGTTTTCCTGTAAGCTTGCATCGGTGGCTGCGTGGTCGGTTTGACCGAATACGTGCGCCGACGACGCTAGCTCGTTTGCTTGAGCGCTCATATATTAATAATTGTAATTTTAGAATTATCAAATCACTCTTGCTCGTTAGTTTTGTTGTTGTACCATCGTAACTAAGAGTTTCATTATATGTGTTTTAAAATTTACTGCCTCTTTTACTTATGTGTACTCTGTATGTGTTTATGTAAAAATTTTGCAAGCTTCAAATATATATAGGAGGAGGCACAAAATAAAGGTAGGTTCCATTCACGTGAGCTGTTGGCTTCTGGGCCTTCCACGAGGACCTACACAATCAGCTGGATTTGGAAGGTGGCGCCCACTTATTTTGACTCGCCCTGTACACAACTAAAGATTTTCTTCCATAAACAATTTTCACGAACTCCCCCTACTCCTCTGAGCGAAGCCGTAGGCCCTTTTCCATCAAGATAGTTACGAATCGTCGAAAAAGCTCGATTGGCTTGTAACAAATTTCAACCAATAACAGTCATATGATTGATAGGCAACCCATTTAACAGCATATTTTTATTAATTGGCATAAAGTATTAAGCGGCAATGTTTAATTTAGTGCTCTATCGTTAATTACCTGTGTTTTTACGCAGTTTAGTAATTTTGGAATGGGACTCGAAATGCAATTATAATACAATGTTTTAAAATGTATTTTACAGTACATTTTAATGCTCTGTAAGAGCATTTTTTTTGTCCAAAAATATCACATAAGCGTAATAAATATCTGATATTATAATTACAAGGCTGTGTAGTTGATCCAAGATTACAGAAACATTTACATTGGCCATTGGGTGATTACATGCTGTGTGATTAAGAAACATAATGAGTTAAAATTGGCTGTGATCACACGGTCAGAATGAATTACGTCTGTTATTTTGTTGGTAATATAATTATCATAAATTTGGCATTCTTTGTAGTTTCCAAAGGCATGTGTTTGAAGTCTCTTTTTGTTCATGTTTTAGGGATTGCATGGTATCATTAAAGAGTAATTTTATACTTATAATGTAATTAAACATATTGAACTTTGTAAACACGTCAGTTTAACAAACACTAGCCAAACATTTATTTAAACTTTTCTTATTGTCATTCTGTAAAACGAGGAAAATGTAGAGATTTTCTGATGTTATTTAAAAGCGGTTTTTGGACCGTAACTGTGTTATAATGAAACCCATCAAGTTCTAGATCAAAAGAAAGTAAAAAACGACGCCCATTCAATAATGGCACGGCAGCCTTAAATAAAAGTTTTATTTTATGTATGTGGATCTTAGTAGTATTCGAGATTCTAAACAATTCTTCTAATTTAATCGAAACTCTATCTCTATCTCTTACCGTTTACAAGATACCCAAGCATGCCTTGCTTATCTTTCACGCTGTAGGTAAGTATGGACAATTATTTTAAGATAAAGATCCAACCATTGAATACGATTATTTCCATCGTAGTTTAAAAATTCTGTATAGTTTCATAAACCCTTTTAAAATAAAATTCCGTATAAATTTTAATTCAAAATAATCGATTTTGTTATAAAAACAAAATAACTTGATTTGTGCATTCTGACGTTGTAACTCAAAATCATGGTCACACTGATATGAATCTAATTAATTTTCAACTACAACTTTAGGAGGAGAAGACCTTATATATATATATATATATACCTTATATATATTATATAGTTTTAAATCTTAATAAAGAGACAAGAAGTTGGAAGCACATTATGAATCCACATTTTACAGAAATCTTAGAAAACTTCACTATCTGTATTGAGGAGCATCTAGATCCAGTGAATATAGTATTTAGATCTAGATCTTCTTTACAAAAAATTCTCCTCTATGTATAATTAAATCATATTTAAAAAATCTTTAATACATTAAAATGTATTTAACATTCTTTTGAATTAAAGAATACATACTGAGTGCCAGGTGGATACTTATTGTTGGCCGAAGAACACAAGTTGGATCGTTAGCAAATCTTTTTTTCTTTACTACAGCGATATGAGAGGGAAGGAAATGAATTTATGGACTCAATTATAAAATGAAACCCGAGTACATTATTTTTCTTTTTACGTCAAAGCCTGCAAGCATGCAGTGGTGGTACACGACATCTCAAAAACCAAAGAAAGCAAAAGTTGTGTTGTGTGGTGGCATAATTTTTTGCGATTTTTAAGGACTGCGTTTTATGGATTTCCTTATATAATGGCTTACAATTCATGCAGACTATTATTAGGCATCTTTGTGTGTTAAAGTCAAGCAGGCGATTAGGAACAAACAGAAGAGAAAACAAAGATCCGTTTACTTCCTCTAAGAGAATGACCGTCCTCATACCTCTGCAAGGACCTTCTTCCGTATGCAGCATACACTCTTGGTCTTGCTCCCTCCGATTTTCATTTGTGTGGCTTACTAAAGGAATTTTTAGGCAGGAAAAAAATCAATCAAATAGCCATATTTGCGAAGCCAACCCAAACTTCCTGCTAGGTATTAGAAAGCTTCTAGAACGGTGGCACAAGTGCATCGTTAGGCAGAGGGACTAGATTGAAAAGTAATACAGTTTCCATAGTTTTTCCACGATGGATATTAATACAGGATAAATAAAGCCCGCTTTTCCACTTCCCGCGTCGTTATGGAAACAAATAGTAGGTTGTAAATTGCAAATAGTAAGCAGTAAATTGAGTTGCCTACATTTAGGCGCATCTTAAAAAATCTTTGAGAAGCTCTATCGTTGAAAGGAAACACTTTTAACCATACATTTATTAACAAAAAATGTTTGTTTTCATGTATACTTTAAGTCCTAGAAGTTTTTCCCTGCAATTCATTAACACCCTGTATAGAAAGAGCCATAAACTCCAAATACAAGTTATTTTATATAGTAGTACAAGCCCTACAAAATTATATTTGTGTTACCCTTAGTTGTCCGCTGAAGCTTTTATTAAATAGTTATTTTTAATAACTATTCTACAAGCCGCTGTCGAAGCAATTCCTTTTGCACTCGAGTTTTCCTAAAAGTTTTCAGAATTAGTTTCTGTGTTCATTAATTACAGCACGAACAAAAGCCGAGATTGCGGTAGGCAAATTGAAATAATTTTTTAAAAATTGGATTAATTGTACATCGACTGTAGAGGCTTGAATTGGTTTTGCTTTTCCGGTTGTTCTGCTCTTTGGCAAACCAATATTTTCAACAACAGTTGTTTAGTTTACATACAAACAGCATATGAAACATTAAGATAGTTTTCAATATTTGACACACAAATTCTACAGAATATAGTCATAATCATGGTTTAAACTTTATACTGTAGTAGGTTGTTGATGTCTGAGTAAATTATATTTTGTTTATTAATTATACATTACAATAATCATAAATCATAAACGCATGAAAGTGATGCTCCCTAGGCAATAGTTTCCAATAATGGCATTAATTACCGGAGATCCCTACAATATTTACAACAGTTTACTTTTAAATGAAGCTTTGAAGACTGGATTCTCAAAAATCAATCGACTCCATGTATCAGTTTTCTTTTATTATAATAAATATATTCTAATCCAGTGTTTCCCAAACAGAGGGCGCAACATATTAGTATATTGAAGCTAGTACAAAACATCTTAACTTAGTGCTTAATCTTTAGCGTACTGTTTTTTACAAAATACTGCATAAACAACGTGCTTACAGGTACAATCTAAAACAACATAAACCTTACTAACAATTTATTTAAACAAACTAATGATTTAAATGCACCTGTTCTGAACTGTATAACTTGTCCAAGCTTGGTTCTAAATGAGTATCCGCTACTCTTAATTCACGTTCAATGTTGAACCTGTTTCTGTATTTCGATTTTATACAAGGAATAAAGCTGAAAATTCCTCTTGCGAGTTGGTCCAAAACTCGACAATGGTTGCCGACGAAAAATGTCTGTGCTTTTCTGTACTTGATGCTATATCAGTGAATTGTTCCTCTTCTTCCAACGATAAATCTATAGGTGTAACCTCAGACGGGTTTGTTATATACTCGTATTTGGTCAGAAGACTATCAATTTCAAAGAAGTAGTTTTAAATAACGTTTTAAATGATGTTCTACGCATCTAAAAATGACACATACATTTGTATGGCTTGGTTTGTTATCGTTAATAAATGGTTTCAAATTAATAAGTATTTCTGTATCTTCACTGTTACCTTTTTCAATCAAAGTTCCAATTTTCGCGAAAAGCCGTTAATCGTATCTGTTGTAATATATGAGTATTATTTCCTTGGAACTGGGTATTTAAGATATTTAATTTTTCAAAAATTTCTGTCAAATAAGCCAGTTTCATTATGAACAGTTCGACAACAAAATTTTCGGTATCTTTGTGATTTTGTTTTTCCAAAATTGCATATATTTCCAGCCTAAGCTCAAAGACCCGTTGTATTACCACGTAATATCCAACGAGCTTTGTAGTAAAACAATAGCGCTGAATAGTTAGCGCCCATTTAGTCGCATATTGAAGAAAATAGTCTTGCCTTTAAAGGCCTTGTTTTTATATAATTTATAACAGAAATTCCAATGGATAATGCCAAATGAAGTCCGCGGCCGACATCTTGCGAAGCGAATGATTCCCTGTGTATCATGCAATGGTGAAAAGTATCATTTGAGTTAGTTTTATGTATAAATACTTGTAGAACATTACATTTTCCTGCCACTGCCGGTGCCTCATTATTATCAATCATTTGAAGTAGATCCTCACCTGTAGTTCTTTTCTGGGGTGTACCCGAATTGCGGTCGCGGTTTAATCTTTAAGTGACTGCAGATCCTGGGCCGTTAAGCTCTGACCTGATCTGCGGTCAAGAGCATACGTTAAAATTGTAATCCTTTTCTTGAACTCATTTTAAAATTAGCGATAAGAGTAATTTAAAGACTTAAGGAGAAAGTAACCACCCTACAAGCTGGCAACAACAACCCTTATACTCACTCAGCCTTCTACCAATGAAAACCTTGCAGTCTTTTAAATTTTATTATAAAAGGAATTTTTAAATAATTTTTAGCCAGTTGTATTTAACAAATTGTTAAAAAGGAATTTCAGAAAATGTTCAATGAGCGCGGCAAGGCGTTAATTGTATATGAAAATTATAAATTTCGTCAATATCGGGAATTGAAAACTACAGCCATCTACAGGTGAAATAGTTTGGAACTGTAATAATCATAACAGCACGTGTAAAAAAGTGTTAAATAGGCAAAAAATTAACAACAGTTTAAAGGGTAACTTGGAGTTTTATTGTGACCGCAATTCATGTAAAGATTATGAGTTTATTAGTAATACAATCTTTGGACCGCAATTCAGTTCCCAGATTACTTAACTATCTTACTGGGGCCGCAATTCGTGTGCAACCCTTTTCTGAATTTCTTTGCAGAAAAGTAAGTCCTGGCTGATAAGTGCATTATTACGTAACGAACGTAGACTATCTAATGTGCATTTTTGATATATCCGTTGCCTCGCCTAACTGAATAGCAAATAATTTATTTGTTAGTGTGGAAGGAAGCTGCTAATATTATTATTTGATACTGGCATTTTTTGAATCTCTTTAGTGTAACTATCTCCAAGCATTGATGCGAGCATATCAACGGCAGCAGGAAAAATAAGACTATGCGATGTACAACTTTGTGAGGTAAGCAGAGCAACGTTAAAACTGTATTAAAGGCTACTTTCTGATTGTTAAAGCCTTTCAATTTCTCTACAAAGAATTCGTGCGATTTATTTTCATGATCTTTATGCTTTGGGTGCAAATACCTCTTCAGTTTATTTGGTTTCATACTGTGAGCAGCCACAATATTTAAACATATTACACACTGTGGCCGTTCTTCACCATAAACGAGTGTTGTTTTGTTGCTTTTCTATCTGCAGATGCAGATGTACTTCCACGCTCAAATTTACGTTTAGACCGATGAAATATTTTTCGATACCTGAATAATATTTGTACGAACTTTAAATCACTCCAGTGTAACAGAACATAAACGAAATATTACGCGGCTACTCGCTACTACGATTCCAATTAAACTAACCTAACTGAACATGCACCATGGTTATATAGGTTCTGTCCTCACAGTCACAATTTCTGGACCATTCTAGAGCGCTGGGGAAAGTTTGAAATTCTGTCTTGCTAGAAAGGGGCGCGTGTATCATACAATATTTCAAAAGGGGGCCGCGCAATCTAGATGTTTAGGAAATGCTGACATAGATCCAACGTAAAGTTATTTAACAAATCTGTTATATTTTCAACATTCATAGAATAGTAAGTTTTATATCAGACTAAATTTCGACGTGCTTTGATGTTTACTTATTGACTTGGTAATAATAACAAAGTATCAACAACTAGTGATTCAATGGCAACACTATTTGAATTGCCGAATTCTGGGGTTCGTTTTTTGAAATCTACATATTATAATAAATAAAATAACATAGTGCCCATGAGGTGTACATTCCATACACTTAAGTAAGAATAAATAAAAGAAGAGATAGATAGTGCTATAAGAATTCAGCAGAAATTACATAATGTAAAACAATCTAAATCGAATCTAAATACATTTTTAAGAACTTTTCGGTGTGGATCTTAGATCTGGAACTCGAAAATATGTAAAAATCATCTGCATTCGTATCTATGTACTGTAGTGCGCGTGCGCTAAATTTATCGGGTTGCCTTGTTTAGGGTTGATATGTTTTTGTTATTTTGTAGTTAGTTATGGTTTTTCCATTCAATAAACAACATGTACTCCTAAAAGCTTGTTTTAATCTTGTATTGGAGTCTGGTATTTTACCAGATCACAATAGTTTGGTGACCCCCGACGTCTAACCCCACGTTACAAAATGTTTTCTTCGACGATTGCCCTATTCCCGACGTTTCTTCGACGATTGCCCTTTTCCCGACGTTTTGGAAGACAGCTACGGCTACAACGAATTCCGCCATCGCCTTCAGTTTTTGCCAGTCGTTGTGTGGAACTGCTCAAGCGACCATCATTGGATTTTCATACAGATAGGTTATCTCATTTTCTAATATTTAGAATTTTTATAGCAATTCTGTCATCAAGTCATTCCCTGAATTTGACAATGACATTCGTATGTATTTCACTACCCTCGATAGTTATTTGCACTTACA
Source organism: Limonius californicus (assembly GCA_014611495.1). Taxonomy (NCBI): domain Eukaryota; kingdom Metazoa; phylum Arthropoda; class Insecta; order Coleoptera; family Elateridae; genus Limonius; species Limonius californicus. The sequence continues at coordinate 7,115 of JABXWE010103233.1, read as the reverse complement.
TAATGTAAGTAATCAACCAGACAAATTCGATAAACTCATTACACATTTGCCGGTTGACATTAAAGCAAAAGTACGTTCTTGTATTCTCGAGCCTCCACGGGCTAATCCCTTTGACACCTTAAAAGCACTGTTAATTCAACATTTTACGCAATCCTCGACGGTAAAAATTTCGATTTTGCTGCATTTACTGGTTACTGGCAATTGTCAAAATTTACTGCAGGAAATATATAAATTATCAGAAGATATAAGCATGCCAGAACCTTTCATTAGAGCATTATTCATATCTAAATTGCCATTAGATTTAAAGGTTCAAGCATTGAATTCCGCTGAGGGATGTAGCAAATTATCTCGAGACACTGTATACAATTTTAAATTTAAATTCACAAAATCAGCATACTTTACGTCAGATTGACATTTGCGATGACAGTACCATTGACAGATCAGTTTCATCTACAAATTTTGGGAAAATTGAGTCCTCAAAAAACCCCACATAATCGTTACCAGAGGCCTCCACCAAGTTACGAGCGGCATTGGAATCCTCAATTTCCCATTAAAAATCTATTAGCTCAACCGCAAAATTCATCTTGCATCTACCATTACAATTTTGGTAATCGAGCAAGACATTGTAATGGTCCCCCTTGTCCGTTTTCAAAAAACTACGATCCAAGCCATAGAATTGTGCCACTGTTGCTTCACAAATTTCAAAGGGCACTCTTTTAACTGTGCAGGATGCTACTGGCATAGTTTTTTTAGTTGACACAGGTTCTTCATTTAGTTTATTGCCACTCTCATTTAAAAATTCGGCTTTTCGTCGAATTCCAATTTCACTATTAGCCGCTAATAACACATTCATTCCCACTGCAGGAACTATTCTCCTAAATTTAAAATTCGGTTTCTTAAACGACTAAACTATCTCTTGGCAATTTATTTTGGCAGACATCAATATGCCGATTCTTGGCATACATTTTTTGCAGTATTTCAATCTTAAATTGACCCGTCCGTTGGATAGCTTTCTTCGCCACCTTCTGATAACCAAGCACTGTTACTTGACTCAGAATCTTGCCCTTCGACGATCCTTTGTACTAGTCAGATTTCATCTACGATTAAACGCGATCTTCCTTCTTCTTCGGATTCTTCTGCTACGCCTGGCGATCGTTATCTTCATGTTAAAGAGCTATTATCAAAACGTACGCTTAAGTCCGACACACCTCACTCACTCTCACCTCACGGTACCTTCAATGTTGTTTCTTAACGAACATCATTTTCTCATTCGCCTCTTCAATTACCAAAACCGAAACCTTCTTTAACCCCTCAAGCAATTATTTCAACACTAAAGAATGCCAATATTCAAGCATTACTAAATCAATTTCCCGACATTACCAAAGATTTCAACATTAGTAAACCAATTTTACACAATACGTTGTAACCGTCCAACCCTTTAGTCTGAAAGTTGGAGTGCTCGGGGTAGCTCAGAGCCAGGTTATCGTTGAAAACTAAATAAACTATACAACGATAGTGGGTTAAACCACTTACTATTTATACTTGCATCAGTTAATTACATGCAGGTGCAATGTCCAACGAAGACACCGTATGGAATTTAATCATTTATTACTAAAACTAATTAATAACCTTTATGTACAATTAAAAAAACTTAATATGAAATTTTAACATATTTTTCTTAACAAACCCAATGCATTACTTTCCTATACAACGGAATACAAATAAGATAAACGTTAACAGGGGAGAAATCACTTAATAAAGGAACTATATTCGTACAATTACAGTAAATAACAAATAACGCGGTTTATGGGAACAGCTTGGTAGGCAACTCAAATTGCTTCGAACCAAAATTAAATTAAATACAATTTTAATAAGTAGGTGCACTGAAAGCACGTTGAAATCAAATAGGTTAGATTCGCACACTGCTACCCTCTAATAAAATAACTATACAGTGTTTCGGGTAAGCCAAATTTACATTTACGGGTATCTGAAAATCGCCGCCAGTCGAAGCGGGCGGCCAGTACGTCGTTGAGAAGGCACGCTAAACACCTTCGCCGGCCCAAACAGCTGACAGCTAGATTGTTAATTTGTAAGGTGGTCTTTGAGATGATGGTGAGCTATGGTTCTCGGGGTGGGTTGTGGCTACTTTTACCTAAATTTGGCTAGTGTCCTGAAGTGCAGGGAGGCTCACTTACGGGAGTCTACCCTTAAATTCCGGCGACGTCCACGTGTTGGCAAATTGACTGGGGCCAACAGGTGAGTGCACTTAAGTAAACGTATGTTTGCTCGTACACTTCCTTAGTTAATTTGCGTACAACTGTAACGGGTTAGAAAATACGGAATGAACTTAGAATCTGTGAAAAGTTCGGCTCGGGTATTCAAAAAGAAGGATTCTTTTAATTCTAAAGCTTAAGGCTACCCAAAACCCTACGTATAAATTCGCTAGCTCCGTTGGAAAGGGAAATACAACCCCTAAACTATTGAGAAAACGAATTATACTTTTAACAAACTCTTCTGAAGTTTAAGATATAAGAAGAGGGTGGTGACCCAAAGTTCCTATTTCAGATCAAACTTTTCGGCTGGTTCTACACCCAGCGCAACATCACAGGGAAAATGACCCAAAGCGACGGACGCTAGATGTATCTCCACACTTTGCTGACAACAATTCGTAGCTCGTATTCTAAAAGGGCAAAATGACCCCTAAACAACCGAGCGAACGAATGTTCCACTGGCGGGCTTGACTTTAAAAACAAACTGTAGTTGACTGGGATTAAAATATTTACTTTGAACTGGTATACGTATTTTAACGGGATTGGATTTTTGGTAAAATATACTCTAAACGGCGGCCTGAATGGATCTCGGTAGACTCTGGTTACTCAAGTTCTTCCTTGACTGGTTCCGACCCACGTACTTGTTTCGGAGCTGTGGCCCCTTTTATACTTCCAATTCTTATTCTAGAATTTTCTGATAATTTTATGTTGGCGGGGGACCTACTGACGGGAGAAACAAGGTGGGAGACTGGGGCAAATCTGAATGCGCACGCCACCCGCGCCTTTTCGCTGCACTACGCGGACACAAAATTTACTTTGAAATTTATTTAGACCGCGCACTGGACACTTCGTTACAACGTTCCACAGGATTGAAACAGTAGGTTCTCCTGTTTCAGCCAAACCTAGAAAGCTCAACCCCAACCAATTGCATTTTCTTGAAGGTCACCTGCAAGAGCTTTTATATCAGGGAATCATCCAACCCTCCAGCAGTCTCTGGGCAATTCCCATACACATGGTGGCCAAACCTGACGGTTCTTGGCGGATGGCCGGCGATTACAGAAGATTAAACGGTGTGACTGTTGCTGATTGTTTTCCCATTCCATTTCTGCAAGATTTCTCAGCAAAACTGGCTGGACCACGGGTCTTCAGCAAACTGGATCTGAAGAAAGCCTACTTTCAGATACCAATCCAGCCCGAGGACGTCCCGAAGAACGCCGTCACCACTCCCCTAGGTGCTCATCAGTATTTAAGGTTAAACGTTGGTTTGAGGAATGCTCCTGCTTCTTGGTCCAGGTTCATCTCCCAGGCTCTTGCGAAGCTAAGTTTTACATATTTTATCTAGATGATATATTAATTTTTAGTAAGAATGATGAAGAACACATCCACTATATCACACTTTATTTGAACGCTTGCAAAAATTTGGATTACTTCTTAATTTGGATAAATGCGTGTTCGCGATAACGGAATTAGATTGTTTAGGTCATCATGTTTCACGTGACGGGATTTCTCCACAAACTTGCAAAGTTCAGGCGGTACAAGACTTTCCTGTACCTACGAATCAGAAGCAGCTTCGTACCTTTATTGGAGTAATCAGTTATTATCACAAGTTTGTTCCACATTGCGCAGAACTCCTAACCCCTTTAAATGAGCCAGTGTTGCCAGGGAAGGCTACTACCAAGCCTGTCAATTTCACATTGAAACAATTAGAAGTCTTCTGAAAAGCAAACAACGCATTAGCTAACTTCACTTTATTGGTTCATCCTAAGCAGGACGCTGAAATTAGTATAGCGGTCGATCGCTCTTCTTCTACCATTGGGGCAGTCTTACAACCGTTTGAAGACGGTGTTTGGAATCCGTTGGCTTTTTGTAGTAGGAAATTAACTGCTTCAGAGCGTAAATAAAGTATATTTTCACGGTAACTCTTAGCAGTTTATTTCGCAGTTAAGAAATTTCGCTATTACATGGAATACAAAAAGTTTTGCATTTTCATCGATTACCAGGGGATCTGTTAAGCCATACGAGGTTCCGCAGACCATTATTTACCCAGGGAATTTCGGCACATTGAATTTATTTCGAATTTTACTACTGATATTCGTTTTTTAAAAGGTTCGCAGAACGTAGCAGCAGATGCACTTACTAGCATAGCAACTATTTCCACCGCGTCCACTATTGACTTCGACGAATTAGCTAGGGCTCAGGAAGGCAATGTTGAGTTGCGGGAGTTTCGACAAAAGCCTAATTTCAAGTTTGTTTTATCCCAGATAGTACAAGGTACACCAATTTGGATAGATCAGAGCCATAATGGGTCGCGACCGTTCGTTCCGCAGGAATTTCGCTACGCAATCTTCAAACAGTTACACAACTTAGCGCATTCAGGGATAAAAGCTTCGCAAAAATTAATCTGCCATATTTACCTTTGGACAAACAGGCGACGGGATATTAAAAATTGGGTTACTTCATGTGACAACTGCCAACGAAATAAAATTTCAAGGCATACTAAAAGTCCTCTTCAGCTGATTCGTGAGCCGGATCGCAGATTTGTTACGATTCATTTGGACGTAGTTCATCTGCCTATGTGTGGGCAGTATAAATATGTTCTTTCGATCATCGATCGTTCACTAGACGGCCGGAAGCTATTCTACTCAAATCTACTACCACGGACGAAATTATAGAGGCTTTTTTAGGTGTATGGATCTCGCGCTTCGGAGTACTGCAAGTTGTTACCACGGACAATGCATCCCAGTTCTACTCTTCCACGTGGACTGGTTTTTTGAAAGATTTTGGGATTAATCATACAAAAACTACTATTCAACATCCGATTAGCCAAGGGATGGTAGAACGATTTTACCGCACATTAAAACAGGCCATCAAATCGGTAGGGTCCGCTAATTGGCTTCAACATTTACCTCTCATTTTGTTGGGTTTACGTTCTGCAATTAAAGAGGAAGTTGACGTATCCCCATAGACTTAAACGTTTTAAACCGTTAGATCCTTCTCGCTTTTAGCTTGTCAGACTTTAAATTAACAAGTGTGAACTAGATATACCTTTAAGTAAAATCGCCATGAGGAACTTCAAAGGGCGTTACCTTCACATGTAATTACCAATCATATGTACTAATTGTTAGTCATCTGATTTGCCTATTGCTAATGTAACATATTGCAAATAAATCTTAACAGTAAAAAAAAGTATTATTCATTGATTATTTAATAGAAATTTGAAATCCAAACATTACTTTATCAGTATTTGTTTATATATACTTTTAGTTAGCTATATCCAAGTTTACATTGCTGTCTCGAGGGTTCTGTGGTCGAAATAGTGAGGTTATGCAGTTATGGGCTAAGTAAATAAGCGTTTATTTGAAATAAAATCGCGGGTTATCTGCTGCCCATATTCTCATATTTTGGCTGTTGATGTCAATTGGGATGGTATCAGGTTTCATCGCTGAAGTAATATCTAATATGTCATTATTATTTATGTTGTTTAAGAACCAATTACAATAATTTGTTCTAGGTTGGAAATCACGCGTTAAAAGTTGATGAACCTTTTGCATTTTGTATGGAAACATACTAAAATCTTTTTTTAACCCGTTAACGCCCAAGTTATTTTTTTTTTGAGAATTTCTGTAAAAACTGAATATGTTGTTGTTTGGGACTTCCAAAGGTTAATGACGTTGCCCAAAATCAAAATAGCACTGTAGTTTTTTCAAAAAATGCTGTCCTATAAATAGGACGCTGGGAGGATGTGAGTACATTATTGTGGTAAATACCAATAAAATTCAAAAATTCAAGAAACGGTATATTTGTCAAGCACTAACAAAACAAAAGTAATTAATATTATTATATTAAGAATTAAAAGGATTGACCAACAAAAATAAACATTTGCGGAAAAACTAAAATTTGAACAAAGCGATTTCTTTATAATTTTCGATGGTATTTTGGAAAACACAATGTACACAATGTAACGTTGCACTTGCTGCAAAATGTCTTAGGTTTACCTGAACAATTTGGATACTGACAGCGACGTTGCTTTTCACGTTTTTCCAAGAAATGTCCCCTTTCATCGTACCTAACATCATCACCAACCTTCGGCCTGGAAGTTGAAGGGAAACTAAGTGGTCTACCTTTGAAGATTCGTTTACCGTGTCCCATCTTTAGATAGTGCACTGCAAGACATCTTCTGAAATCCTTTATGGAAATTGATTTTTTGCCATGAATGTTTCGATATAAAAGAAATGCATTTACGACAGCCATATCAATAATACGGGTAACTAAACACCAATACCACTTTTTTCCCCTCACCGATATACTATGCTTTTCTAAAAGCCAATCGTGTTGATCAACACCTCCCATGTATCGGTTATAATTATAGATCACCCTTGGCTGGGGAACAGCATCACGTCCTTTTTTTTCTTTGATCCATCGGGAAGCAGACGCTAATGGTTCGAGTGTATCAAAGTTTGTTGCAAGTGTCACACATTTATTGTCGTTCCATTTTACGACAAAGATTTCATTTCTCTGATCAAACTGAAAATCATATACACCACGTCCATTTTTCTCAAGTTCTTTAGTCGGTCTTAGGGGACATTTTTGTGTTCTATTTTCTCTAATGGTACCGCTTGCTCGAAACCCTAATTCTTTCAGTTTGCACAATAATGCGTGGCTACTGAAAAAGTTATCAAAATAAACATAATAACTGTTAGGGTCTTCAACCACAGATAACATTTTTGTAACCACTTTCGTTCCAAGAGCGTCTGATGATTCTTCTGTTTGGTCTCTTCCACAGTATAGCGAGAAATTGTAACAATAACCATCATTTCCGCACATAGCCCATAATTTGTAGCCAAA
>JABXWE010103230.1:0-34279 GCA_014611495.1 Limonius californicus | reverse complement strand
GCAAGGCGATAATGAAAACCAAAACGAACAATACCTACGAAAGGAAGGGAACGATCAACAAGGAGATGAACCAACTGAAGAAGAATTAATAGAAGTGATAAGGAAAACAAATAATAGTAAAAGTCCAGGGTCTGATGGGATTATAATTGAACAATTAAAAAATGGCAATGAAGAGCTATTAAAAAGAATACATAGACTGCTTAAGCAAATTTGGAAAAAGGAAGATATGCCCACAGAATGGAAACAAGCGTTGATTTACCCTATACATAAGAAAGGCAACACACAAAATCCAGCAAATTATCGCCCAGTTGCACTCCTAAATGTAACCTATAATACTATTGGCAAAACTAATAAACAGCAGAATACAGGACGACATTATAAACAAAATAGGACAGTACCAAGCGGGATTTAGAAGCGGAATATCAACAATAAATCACATATTTATGTTACGCCAAATACAGGAAAACTGAAAGGAAAAACATTCCAATTCATGCAATATTTATAGACTATAAACAGGCTTTTGATAGGATAAAAAGGGAAAAAATTTACGAAGCAATGCAAAATTTAAAGATAAAAACAAAACTTATACAATTAACTAAAATGACACTTCAAGAAACAATTAATAAAGTAACGTACCAAGGACGACTTTCAAAGCAATACAGGAGTTAAACAAGCCGACCCATTGTCGTCAACCTTATGTAATATAACCCTCGAAAACGTAATAAGAGAAAGCAAAATCAAAACAAACAACATTATTCTGAAAAACTCATACCAATTGCTAGCATTCGCCGTTGATGTAGTTATACTATCAAGAACAAAAGAAGAACTAAAATTCATTACAAGCAAGTTTGAAAAAGCAGCAGGGAAAGTAGGCCTAGAAATAAACCAAGATAAATCCTGCTACATGATTCTGGGAAATAACAACCAACCTGGAAACCGTAACAAAAATAAAAAGCGATAATAATACCGAATACAAATTTAATCTAACGACTAGTGTAGTGTACCTTGGAGCAGAAATAACAAGTAAGGGAGAGTGCATCAGCGAAATAAAAAGGAGAATTACAGCTGGTACAAAATGTTCCGGGGCATTACGCAAAGTGTTAAATGATAAAAACATTACTAAAAAATCAAAAGTGCCTATATACAAAACATTATAAGACCTGTAGCGACGTACGCGAGCGAAACCTGGACTGTCACAGAAGAAAGCAAAAGGAACTTGGAGGTGTTTGAAAGAAGAATCCTGAGAAGAATATATGGTGGAGAAAACGAAAATGGAAACTGGAGAAGAAGAACCAATGAAGAGATAAAGGAATTATATAAAGACAGGAATAAACACAGTTATAATCCAGAGCAGACTTAGATGGTTATGACACATAACACGCCTACCAGAAAGCGACATAATTAAAACCACAACAAACGCAGTATTACCAGGAAGAAATAGAAGAGGGAGACCAAAGAAAACATGGTGGGATAATATAAACGAAGACACCAACCAGTACAACCTCCAGGAATGGGAAACTATGGCAAGATATCGGAAGCTGTGGAAAACCCGTATCCAAGCTATAGGCCTTCAGGCCTGAAATGCTGTTATATATATATAATATAATAATAATTGTTTTTCATTTAAAGTAGTACGACGCCCCCTATGATTACACGTTTCTGGAACAACTTGCTCCATTTTAGGAAAATAAGCACCAGGCACTACACCAACGCTCCTAAAACCGATAAGCACTGCTCAAAAACTACTCCTTAAGTAATGCGGCATTAGCGTTATCTAGCGTAGACCAATCACAGCGCGCGCTCAGGTGGGTCAAACAAGTGCGTTTGTTGACGTTCTATCTCAATGCTCTACAAATAGAGTTTAGACGCGAACAAAAATTTTTTTTTCATTTCATTGTATAGTATTGAACAAACACATATTGACTTTTATATTATGACTTTTTGAGGGCGGGGATGGCTCAGTGGTAGAGAGCCAAGCCTTTGGATGTAATAGTCCAAACGCCTCCCGGTTCGAATCTCCCCAGGGTCGCAAATTTTTCTAATTCCCTGGGGGATTGGTACTGGGTCCCGGTCTCTATTTGCCATTGGGGATCAAATTAATGGCACTCCTCGAATTACGGTCGCATTAGAGGAGTAACAAGACCCTAAACAAAACATTCACACACAACACGCCCCGACACTGCGCAAACCAGTACAAACGAGGATCATGATAAAGAAAGAAAGAAATATTATGACTTTAATTTTCATTGTTTTTTTGCAAGAAATGCTTTTGAATTATCTCGTGGTCGGGCGTCTCCGAACAAGATGTAACTTATAACGCCCCACCACATTGTAGTGGTGTGTATTCCTATTTACGGTTCATCGGTTGCGGTCTAGCATTGATTGTGAGCGTTTGTGCGTATTCTGAATTATTATCTTTGATGACGTTATACATTACGAATTATCAAGTGAAATTGAGAGTTCTGAAAGTGATCAAAGCTACGAACAAAACCCTGAGCAATAGGATACTGATTAAGAACAGAATCCGGAGTCCAATTCCATGACATCGGATGATGGAAATTGGTGTGATATAGAAGAGGAACCATCAAATTTTGGATGTGAAGTCAGAAATATTGGACTAAAATATGAAGATGAAGATCCATTATCTACAGAATATCTGGCAAATTTGTTTCTTATCCAAGTTTCTGAACCTCTTAGGTTTCGGTGCTTTAAGGCATTTTTCAAAAGGAAGAGAGTCGATTGAAGATGAACCTCGCAGCGGAAGGTCTTCATTTTTAAGAAGCAATGAAAACGTCGGCAGAGTCCGGAATCTTGTGCGTTCAGATCGTCGGTTGACAGTCAGAATGATTGGGGAAGAGTTGAATTTGATTCACACCGCCGTTCATCAGGTTTTGACCAATGAATTGGGGATGAGAAAAATCTGCGCAAAAATGGTTCCGAAAAATCTTTCGCAGGATCAAAAGACATCAGGAAGGAGAGGTGCCTTGATTTTTTGGAATCGATTGAAAATGATCCCCATTGTCTGGAACGTGTTATTACAAGTGACGAGTCTTGGGTGTTTCAGTATGACCCGGAAATCAAGCGCCAGAGCATGGAATGACACACTTCAAACGCTCCAAGGCCAAAAAAAGTAAGAATGAGCAAGTTGAAGATCAAATGCTTTTTCGATATCCAGGGAATCGTTCACAAAGAGTTTATGTCTCAAGGTCAAATGGTTAATCAACACTTTTACAGAGAGGTTCTTGAAAGACTTCAAAAAAGTGTCACGCGTGTGAGACCAAACATCAAGAACAACTGGGTGTTGCATAACGACAATGCGCCTTGTCACACAGCAATTTCAATAAACGATTTTTTGGCCAGTAGGAACATTCATGTAGCTCTTCAGCCTCCTTACTCGCCCAACTTGAGTCCTTGTGGCTTTTTCCTCTTCCCGAGACTGGAAAATCACCTCAAGGGACGTCATTTTGGGACATTGGAAAACATTCAAACGGCTGTAACCGGCCAGCTGAAGGCTATTCCAGTATCACAGTTCCAGCACTGCTATGAGGAGTGGAAGAACCATCTCCAGTGCTGTGTGGCTTCCCAAAGCAGTTACCTTGAAGAAGACAATGGTGAATTAAAATTGTATTCGAACAAAAAAATTAAAAAAATCAGTCTCATTACTTAATTTACGCATCTCGTAGATATATAACATGCATAAGGTGGAAATGCTCGAAGTTAGAAACAGAAGCGGAAAAGTTACTCAAATACCAAATATAATCAAGGATTACAATGCTGGAATGTCAGGTATTGACCGTCGGATCACATGCTAAGCTACTACAGCACTTTGAGAAAAGCAATTAGGTGACCGAAAAAAATAGCTTTACATATTATTGAAATATACGTACACAATGCACATTTACTTTTTCCTAAAGTCATTAAATCTTTAAAATTTAGAGAACTATTGATCACACATCTAATTGGAAATAAAATGCCAAAAAGCTATAAAGAACCGAAACAAATTGAATTTAATTACTTGGAAGATATACCTCCCACAGAAAAACATTTTTCGTAAACATTATAAACTTCTACAGCTCAGCACACAGACAGACGATAGGCCTGCAAATGGCGTCTAAACGCGCGCAAAGCATGCTGGGAGCAGACACGCAAGCGCACTGCGGCGATCGCGCGTCATTCTCACTCTCGTTCACATACGGACCTTATTTAAAAAATACTCCTCGTATAATCATCATTAGGTTAGTTGCTCCAATTTATATGATATTTATATCCTAAGATTCTGTAATATGTTGCCTCACGCCAAATTGTTTCCATATTCTCATCTTAGCCTCTTTTACCATATTGATCACTTCCATTGTTTGGTCCTTGTATTTACCACAGTTTCCCTTTGTCTTAGTATATAAATATTTTTTCCACAGTTGCTTTGTCTTTTTTAACTCCATAGTCACTCACTCATCCCACCAATGAATCTGTTTCGCCAATGCTCTATTTTATTTATTTCACATGCTCTCTTTAAATTCTTGGTTGTTACAACTTTAAATGTATCAACAAATAGTTAATCAGTTATAGCAAGTTGTAATACTAATAATGTAAGCTAATATATAGTGTATTTGAATTTATAGGCTGCGGACATCATCTGCACACCCGAAAAGATACAGTTTATCCCCTCCTATACTCCGTTCCATACTTCAGAGTCAGTACGGCTAGGATAGGGTTGTGCAATCCTTATGAGAGATTTCTTGTCGACGTTGCCAGTTCTCGGCAACAAGCGATGTTCTAAGTTTACGTATTTTAGTCAAATCGGAGGTTAGTAAAGGAAAAGGCATTAGTACGTGATTAGTACTTGTTAAGCGCTCAGGAATACAAAAGCAGGATTTATTTATGATTGACAGGTGTAAACTCATTTACAAACAGTTTTGTGCTGAAATATGGCTACATCGCTTTGCATTAAAGCCCATACTGACTCTGAAGTGTGGAACGGACAATAGAAGAAGACAAAGTCAGTCTCCCATATACCCGCACACACAGTCCACCTTCAAGAGAAGTACGAGGTGTCAAAGATTCTTCAGCCAAAATAAGGAAGCGCAGTGCTTCTCCTTACGAAAGAGATCGTGATTATCCAAGTAATAGTGGCCATCACAGTGGGCATAGTCGGCCTACATACCCCAAAAAGCGCAGTCGATCTCCATTATATAGAAAACATAGCAGATCACCACACAGAACAGATTCTGGTTATAAGTATAGGAAGCGCAGTCGTTCTCCATTTAGAAGAGACTCAGAGGGTTATTACAGGGGAAGAAGTAGATCTCCAGCTCGCAAACCTAGCAAACATTCCAAATCTGAAGAAAGAAGCTATCAGGAACCATCTACTTCAGATAAAAATGAATACAGGGGCTTTCCAGCTGAGTTTGATTATTATGGGGTATGTATCCACTGTCAAAAATATTTTTAATTCTATACAATTTTGAATAGCTAATGTGCAATAAATAATTTTTGTAGGGTGAAGGATTTTGGATACCAGGATCAATCCCAAGACCAACGTTTATACCAAGAGGTGTTATATCACCAATGGCCATACGATCTATGATGCGACCAGGACCGTCATACGTAATGCCAAGACCTTTTATACCTATGCCACCTCATCCTTTACACTTTAGACCAAGATTTCCTATTAATTACAATCGACCATTCAGACCTAGAATAGCCCCGCCATCTGTAATTACAAGTAGTACTAACACGGCAACTACAACTGTAGCCGCACAGCTTACATCTGCAGTAACTACCACCATTTCTACTGCATCAACTAGCACTTCATCAAATCCGATTATTGAAGAACCTGTGTCTGAATCAGAAAATGTAGAGTCGACTGTACAGGATAAAACGTAATTCTTAATATGATTTAGAAGTTTTGAAGCTTGGAAGAGACAATTTTTTGTATAACGCTACTTTAGGGTATTATCTAAATAAATAGATAATTTTTACTGTGTCTTTATAATTATCCTATTCCAACAGTAGATTGGTTTTATTTTTCTTATCATATCAAGATGATACATTAATTGACTATATTAATATTAAAAATTGTTTTTTTTTAATGACTACTGTCTTCTAATGCAGTGGTTAGGAGGGTCGCATTTCCATTTCCAAAATAACAAAATGCCTTTTCAATACATTTATTTCTGCCTTTCACAAGTAAACAAAAATATATCTAACTTAAAATATTAAAATTGTCAATAAACGCAAGAACCTAAACATAAATAACTGTAAACATAAAAACGAATTGCAAAGTAAAAACATGCAGTCTTATGACAAGAAATTTTACATACAAATATGATGTAGCAAATAGCACAAAACACTTTATTGCTTTGTCGGTTAGCTTGTGGTATTGTTGCATTATTTTGGCTCAAAATTGATCTACGCTCTGGGAAAATAAGTCTAGTTTCAACATTCCATCACGTAATATATCAATAAGTTTTTCTTACATATTTGATGAAATTTCAGCTTGTTCAACAGAATTGTCTAAAAACGGATTCAGTATCCATCTATGATGGTCATAGTTCTTTTAAATTTCTTTTGGGGAAATAGTCAATGAGCTGTTGTATGAAATTGTGCAAACTAATTTGCATATCTGCAAACATGTGCCCAGAATTTATCATATTATCATCCTTAACTAAGTCTTCCATGAGTTCTTGAACGCACTGGAATGAATGGAACTTCTTTTTTCCAATTGAAGTCGACCAGAAATCAAGCTTCTATATACATTCCTTAATTTTGTTTGTGGTTGTTATGTTAATATCACGCCCTTGCCAACTGCTATTTAGAGTGTTTAAGTATTTGAAAATATCAGGAAGGAATGGCAGCCAAAGGGAATTGGAAAATATGTTCTCATATTCCGGTTTCCCATCTTGCAGGTAAATCAAAAGTTCCGTTTTTAACTGGAAAACTTTTCAAGACGTTGCTCCTCAGAAGCCATCGTACTTCAGTGTGATAAAGGAAATTTGCGTATTAAGAACCCATTTCTTCAGAAATTTTTCGAAAAATATGAGTCTGCAATGCTTTTCCCTTGATGGAATTTCCCACTTTAATAACATTTTTCAAAACACATGATTTTGATGCAAGAGTTTCTCCATGTAAAAGCAGTGTAACCATGTAGCATTTGGCATTATCTCTTATTCTGACAATAAAACTAGATCGATGTCCTTCCATAGCCTTGGCCTCATCGATGCATATAGCAACGCATTTTACTCAGTCAATCTAGTACTTACTCATTAGTACTTTACATAAAAGTGTTGAATAAACATTTTCCGGTGGTATTGACCTTTAATGGAGTACAAAATAAAATATCTTCTGTAATATCATGTCCGGTATTGTATCTTACAAATGCTGTAAATTGGACACAGTTAGAAATATCCGTGGATTCGTCCATCTGTAATGAGAAGTATGTACTCTTCTTAATATTTTCATCAACTTATGTTCGAATATCTTCTGCCATGACTTATTCTTCTTGGGATAGTATTGTTAAAAAGAGGTATTGCTTTCAACTTGTCAGCCTCCTTTTTACCAACAATTATTTGCACCATTTCAACAGCTGCTGATAAAATCAGATCTTCAGCAATTATATGTGTCTTGCTGGTTTTTGCAATGCAAAATGCAACTCGATGACTTGATAGTAGTGGTTTCTTATTAGTAGTGGTTGCTGATGTAAAATTGTCTTGCCTTGTTGAGGTAGTTCAGTTTTTTTTTCAAAGAATGCCACAGGTTTTTCTTTTTGTCTGAATTTTTGGTATTTATATGTCGAAATAGCTTTGATGGCTTCATAGTTTCTTTTGACAACAATCCTCTACAAAGCACGCACTGAGGTTTCTGGGTAATAACGGTAAAACCATATTTGATATATTCATCGCTATACAATGTATTTTTTTTTTTATATTTTATCGAACCGAGAACTGAAGGTGTAGTGTGAGTGTTTGAGGATTGAAGGGAGAGGGCGAGACCATGGGACCGCTTGTTGACCTTGACATACAGAATAGATCGACCAATCGTCCCCTCCTTTGTCACGTCCTTCCCTGATTCCACATTCCCTTTGATCGGAATCCTGTTTTCTACTAGTGAACAGCATGAAGATTTTGAGGAGGCGCGTAAAGTTAGAGACACTATAGATATTGCTAAGCTCTCAAGTTGGTTTCAGAATCATCCTCCATTTCCTGTGACAAATGAAATAATGGCAATAGCGAGTGGAGTCGTAGGTGACGATAACGTCCTTGCAACAATGCTTATTCAGTAGGAATGCAAGCAATGAACAAAATAGTGGGACAGCGTTTTTCAGACGTCAAATTGTCACAAAAACATGAGCTCTCCCTTTGGCAAGTATATCGAATTCTGTTAAAGTTCGAGGTGAAACTGTGATGATCGACCCTTTGATGATATTCCAAAGGATAATCATCAGCAAGCAGACCGATGAAGACCTAACGACATACATGAAGTATGAGTTGGCTTCCTTTTCATAGCGTTGTTCGACGAAAATGGGTTGCGGAAAACTAAATAAATCAGCCCTGTATAATATGTTTGAAGTGTCAAATACAGAAATTGACTTCCCCGACTTCGATATTGTTGCGGATGGTGGCTTCTTGCTGTACAAGGTATTACTGCGCAAAAATTAAAAAATGTCAACAATTTGCCACTGCTGCAGCAAGTACCTTCTCAAGCACTACTTGGGCAAAAGTTGTACTGTGGTGTTTGACTGTTACTCCTCCACCGAGTGCAGTACAAAGAGAGGTGAACCAAGTCAAAGATACAAACTGTAGAAGTCGGTGAACATACATTTTGATGAGGGAACAATGATCAACGTCAAACAGGTGGATTTTCTTTCCAACGAAAAGATTAAATCAAGGCTTATTTCCTTTCTTTCCGTGACACTTAGAAACCAAAGAATAGAAGTTAAAGAAGCGTCTGACGACGCTGATACATTAATTATAAAAGCTGCTATAGAAAAATGCGAGGAAAATGCTAACGTTGCAGTAGTCGGTAAAGATATTGATCCCATGGTTCTATTTATGGCTTTAACCTCGCCCGAACGACAAATACTGTTAAGGTTTGTGTTTAGTCAGTAAAATCTCCTCGATGGAATTTTTGAATACGCCTACGAAATAGGCAACCAGGGTAGCGGCAGCAAATTGTCATTTGAAAGTACACTGAACTATTAAATTTTCGATACTTAAAATGCTATAACTTTATACTCTGTTATGTCCGTTAAGTATTACAAATTTGTAATTAATATTTTCTCACCTTACGGAATTTGTTATCGTTTAGTGTGTTGCCTACCTTCATCATTTTTTGCGATTAGACAGGTTTTTTTTTGTTTTATATTACAAATTACTCTTTTCTAGAACAATTTAAAAAATAGGTCGTATGGTTTCCTAACAATTCAAATTATATTGCTAAAGCGAGAATTATGTAAAAATTTTGTTAATGTAATGTTTATAGCATAAACCCCATCTTTTATATTAACCGCTATAAAATATGTACTTCTTCAAATATCAATTTTTTAATCATTTACCATATATTTCAAAAGGTCATTGTATACATCCAACATGCGAACCAGTTTTCTACTGTTACTGTAGTCTTGTAATTTGTAATTTAAAATCACCTATATTGTAACTTTACCTTGCTGCTAAAATCAAGCCTTAATCAAGCCGAGTTATTGGAATTCTGAAAGAAAAGTTTATTCAAGCAACGATTTGCAAAGCGAGGGATTGACAAATGGCATTCTCTTCTAGCATGGATTTAGTGGAGGTGACACCACTTCGGTATCATACCGGAAAGATAAAATCAAGTGTGTCAATTTGTTCAGGAAGCATGCTGCAGAGTTGCAAGGTATTGTATTGTAATTAAACTACCAAATCACTTTTAACAAACTATATTTAATGATAACTGGTGATTATTTATTACATGTATCTTTGACAACAACTGCGACAAAATCACGCCATTACAACATTACTTGTTCTTCCTACCAACCTTATCCCCATACACACTAAAAACCCTAGTTGATTTTAGCGCCTTACTTGAATACAATTCTAACACTCCCCTTCGCTAAAATCTTCCAGACCTAACAATCCTTTAAACTTCAAAAATGATACACTCGTCAAACCTTTTGTAAGTATATCGGCTTGTTGACATTCAGTACTTACATAAACTAAAGTTATAATGCCACTCTTAAAATAATCATGAACAAAATTATATTTCAAATCTATATGTTTGACTCTACGGTTATTTGTCGGATTTTTTATCAGTGCTATACAACCCTGATTATCCTCATAGTACATTATATTTTTAAATTCAATGCCAAAATCTGAAAATAATTTCTTTAACCATAAACCCTCACATACAGCAGAACATAATGCGACTAATTCAGCTTCGGTAGTGGATAGCGACACGCATTGCTGTTTTCTCGTCACCCACATTAAGGTATTATCAAAAACTTTAAATACAAAACAAGTGACGGATTTTCTGTCATGAGTGCCACCTCCCCAGTCCGCATCCACATAACAACACAAACCAAAATAGCCGGATATCAAATATGAAAAAATTGTTTATTAAAGCTCCGTTAAGGGTTCAAAAATACAAAGAACATGTTCCAAATTTTCCATTGCCCCCAGAACCTGTTATTACCAGATGGAGTACGCAGTCATGTTTTATGCAGAACATTTTCAAGATCTTAAAAAGTTTATAACAGATTTTGAAGCAGATTGTGCTGCGATGAACGAATGTAAAAAAACCTATTTATGGACAAACAACTTGCAGTCCAGTGGTGTTTATTAAAGGCCATTTTTCATGTTTTGTTCCGGTAATAAAAAATTTACAAACCATCGATTTGCCTTTAACGGAATCCCTACATATGGTAGAAGAAACCGGTAAAATTATAACACAAAAATTTTCTTCTGTTCTAAAAAACAATCCCGGTTACGAACAAATCAAACACATATATGAAGTTCTTAATGGATCTAAAATGTGGAATGAAGCTGTAAATATAGATGCATTGCTTGTAAGCAAATTGAAATACTCGCCAATTACATCATGTAATGTTGAGCGCTCATTTTCTGCTTATAAAAATGCATTAAGCGATAGGCGCCAATCTTTCTTATTGGAGAATATGGAAAAATATTTAATTGTTTATTGTTTGAGTTCGATAAGTAAAATGTAATTTAAATAATGTTTTTTTTTTGCGTTTTTAACTTACCTGTAGTTTATAAACCTATTCTATACTGCTATTTATTTAGGAAATAAACTATTCATGTTCAAACATCTCTTTTTTTTATATCTATATTTTTTAGGAATGTTATTTTTTTAATATGCAACTTTGTGTATATTGCATATATTTCGTTTAAACTGCATATTAAGCGCATATTTAAGCCATTTTATTGTGCATATAAATTGCATATTTTGTAGTTTTATAGTGCATAATTTTCCGCGCTCTGTTAATGACTAACTTTTAGTCTGACAAATATAACACAGTTGTCGCGCCCTAGTGTCCCGCGCCCTACCGGTCCGCGCCCTAATGTCCACGCGCCCTAACGGTCCGCGCCCTAATGTCCACGCGCCCTAACGGCCGCGCCCGAATGTCCAGCTCCGCCCTTCGGTAACACTCGGCACCTACAACCAGTATAACCTATTTTTATGAGTCGTATTCGTTTCTCTGGTAACCCCCTGTTTCTTAAGGCTGTCCAAATGCATTCACGGTGTACAGAGTCGAACACCTTTTCGCAATCAATGCATAAAAGGCTAAGTGGTGACTGGAACTCTGCAGAATGCTCAATGATAATTCTTAAGACATTAATATTGTCGGCACAAGATCGACCTGCTCGAAAACCATTTTGCTCGCTACGGATATCCTCGCCTAGAACTTTCATTATCCTATTTAGTAACATTTTATAGAAGATCTTGTTCACTACACTCAATAGACTTATTGCTCTCCAATTCCCACATTTTGTTGGGTCGCCTTTCTTTGGAAGTTTTACTATAATTCCATCTTTCCACTCCTCTGGAAATATTTCTTCTTTCCAGACTTTTCAACCAGTGGGTACAAGATGTCTGTGGAACGTGCACTATCTAATTTTAACATATCCTGTAATCTGGTCTATGCCAGGGGCCTTACCGTTTTTCGTTTGTTTAATTGCTTTACATAGTTCTTCTCTGGTTAAACAGTCTGTATCTACCAGTATTTATATTTCCTGTTAATGTTCTATTTGAGGTAGTTGTATCGTATCTCTTCCAATATTCATAACTTCTTCAAAATGCTCCTTCCATGTTAGCAGTTGTTGTTCAGTTGATGTTAGTATTTGTCCATTCTTGTTTGTTTATTGGTCGGTCTTCTGCTTTCTTGCTTTTCCCTGCTATTTTATTGATTGTTTTATATAATTCCTTACTGTCAGCTTTTTTTATGCTCTTTCTGCTTCATTTGTCAGTTTTTCTGTTTTTAATTTTATCCTCCTTAAAGCTCCTCTTTATTTCCTTACTTGCTATTCTATACTGTTGCTGTATTTCCCTCCTCTGTTTCTCATCGTCATTGGCTTGTGGTCCTTTCTGTTTCACCTTCTCCCATATTTCTTGGGTAATCCATTCTGCTCTCTTCTTTGATTTCCTTCCCACTACAGTGTCAAATACTTTTCTAACAGTTTTTCTACAGTTTTGCCACATGTTTTCTATCGAATCGCTATAATTAATTGTTTCTGCTTCTCTTCTCATTTCTATTTTAAAATTTTGCTTAGTTTCTTCATTTTTCTTCGCTTGTTGCAACACGGAACATGTCGACTCTCTTCCTTGTCAAAATTTTCTGCACCTCTCAATCACTGCCTTGCGAGAATAAATAGTCACCATAGACAGCTTTCATTCTCTAATTGATGTCTAGCGGTCGACGTCCTGCGGCGGCTAAAAATTGAATAACAGCACACATACGAGGTCGGACAAATATATAACGGGATTGATCAAATACAAAGCATGTGAGGTAGCCATACGTGAAAATACCTCCAGCGTCCTTCGAAGTAATCTCCCTCGACTTCTATGCACCGTTGACATCGACGATACAAGTCGCGGAAAGCCTGTTTAAACTTGTGGCGAGGAAGTACGTTTAGTTCAGCGGTAATATTCCCTTGAATATCTTCCACGTCGTCAAAGCGCCTTCCAGCATGAACAGCATGAAGTCCGCTGGAGACAGATCCGGCGAATAGGGGGGATGATCTAAGACTGGGACAATTCTTGTCGCCAAAAACGTCTTCACAATCAAGGCAGAATACGCATTGTCGTGTAAAAGGTGCCACTTGCCGGAGGCTGCCAAATGCGGTCGCACACGTCGAATGCGTTTTAGTAAACACGTCAAGACCCTTGTAGTACAGGCTAGTGACGGTGACACCCGGTGGCACAAATTCTTTGTGAATGATGCCTTGACTGTCGAAGAAAGTGATCAGCATGGTCTTCACTTTCGATTTTTGAAGATGGAATTTCTTTGGCCTGGGAGACGTATTCGATCGCCCTTCCATGCTTTGTCTCTTGCTTTCTGAATCGTATTGGAAGCACCACGACTCGTCACCAGTAACAATTGAATCCAGAAAATTTGGGTCACTGTTGGCTGTGTTGCAATGAAGTCGCGGGAGGTGTCCACTCGATGCGCTTTTTGCTCAGCGGTCAAATTGTGCGGGACAAATTTGGCACAGACCTTCCTTTTCTTCAAATCCTTCTCCTTCTGGTTCTAATGGTTTCACGGCTAATACTCAGCTCCTGCTCCATCATTCTCAGTGTCAGTCGTCGATCAGCCGCCACAAGTTGTCGGACTTTTTCGATTGTTATGGGGTTTCTCGTTGTGATCGGACGACCCGGCTTCTGATCATCGTAAAGGTCCTGCCGACCTTCACGAAATCTGGCAAACTACTCGAAAACGCGAGTACGGGACATGGTCTCTGTTACGGGCCAATCGAGCTTTTTCGATGATTCGTAACTAGCTTGATGGAAAAGGGCCTACAGCTTAGCTCAGAGGAGTAGGGGGAGTTCGTGAAAATCGCTTATGGGAGAAAATCTTTAGTTGTGTACAGGGCGAGTCAAAATAAGTGGGCGCCACCTTCCAAATCCAGCTGATTGTAGGTCCTCGTGGAAGGCCGAGAAGCCAACAGCTTACGGGAACGGAACTTACCGTGATTGTGCCTCCTCCTATATATTTAAAGCTTGCAAAATTCTTACACCAACAAGTACAAAAGACACAATAAGAAACAGTAAACTTTAAAACACATATAATGAAACAATTAAAATATGACCATACAGTGAAATGACAAGTTATAACGCAAAAAGTTTGAATTACATGATTAAAATTCTTGAACGTTCAGAGAAACTCACCGCCGTTGACGCACAATATTTATATTATAATGAGTCTGTGTGGCCAATGGCGTAGTTTACAGGACAAATACAATATTAATATCTTTTACAAACAATAAATAAATGGCGATTGAAGATCGCTTTTAGGTTGCATAAAAAAAAGGTTCAATAACGCGAAATTCTGCAAGTTGACGTGAGCAAAAAAAAAGGGTTCTTTGTCACACAAAACTGGAAGTTTTTACCTTGAATTCCGGAGAAGGCAGGCACAATATAACGGCGATTTCAACATGCCGCTAACGTTGAACGCAAGACAGGGCTCTTCGATGGTATAAAACAAATATAGCTGCAGAACGACGGAAGCTGGGCTTCGAAAATAATCCGCCTAACGGCGACCGACCAATTCACATGGAATTGCCTTTCCTGGGGATGAATCCAGTGATTCCTATTACATCCGGCAGTAGCCGATGGTCTGTTTATTACCCCTTGGTAAAACAGCGAAACGGAACACATATAACGGATACCCCTCGAAAAAAAAATCCAAAAGCCGCCCCTGCAGCACTTGACGTAATTACGGTTCCCGATTGATGGAGCTTTCGGACAACCGGAGCCAACAGAGATCGAAAACTGACTGCCGTAAAAGTGCAATGAGAACCTGCACCCCCCTCAAAAGATTGCACCACATCTTGAAGTGTTACGCCAAAGTTTTAGAATGAAAACGGACACGTGCAACTGCCGAGATCAACACTTCCGAGAATTTAGTCGGCAGAAAATCAGAAAATCACAAAGAAACTTTCAAGGGATTAACGGAACTGGCCTTTCATAACTCAATCTTTCAAGACAAAACAAAATAGCGAAAATGGTAACCCAAAATAAGACTGCAACTAAAATAACGTTACTAATTCTAACGAAGCGGCAAACAAATTAAGAAATTAATTCATACAAAGCGGCACACCTTAAAATGAACATAACATCTCATTGCCGTGCACAGTTTTCAACATATCGAATGTCTCCGTGGCAGTTTTCCCCAATTTGAAACAAAACTTAATGTTCGCTCTCTGCTCCATGTTTGCTGCACTAACTTGTTCATTCGCATGCACAGCCTACCACGCAAGTTCTGACAGGATGCCGTTTTAGCTATGTGTAGACGAAAGTTTCAGCTACAATTTGGATATGATTTGGAAACAGTCAGTTTCTTATAGCGTTCGCAGTAGTGCCAATCCCGTTTTATATTAGTCCGACCTCGTATTACCTTTGGACGGATTTTCTATAGTCAACACCATTTATGACCTCCAAACGTTTTTCTATTAAACAATCCTCGTAGTTAAATAAAACAAAGTTCAAGCAAAAATTAATTTATTTAATAATTGGTCCATTACACATTTAAAAAACTATTCATTACACAGACCTCTTGCTAGCACGAAATAAACTTTAACAATTGCACCTCAGTCTTGTTAATTATTATGAATTATTTAGGAATAAAAATTAAATGCATAGGTATAGAGTTAACATAAAATGTAATTATTTACAGAGCACAAATAAACTGATCAGTGGTGAACGTGGAAAGCAATTTCTAATAATTGTTCCCCGTAGAAATATTAATTTTCAAACAGCCTAATAAATTGAAACTTTTTCTAACGAAAATTGAATTAAAAAATCAAAAACAAAAAATCAACTCTGCAATATTTATTTCACAATGAAATAAGCATTAATTTTGATTATCACTGGCATTCAGTTTCTTCCTTCTCTCTGTAACAACCCTACTCTACTCGAAATTAATTTATTAACACAGAAATCTAAGCAAACAAAAATTGTTAATTAACACAGTTATACAACAAAACATTATAAAACTAGATTAATACACAATATAAAGTATTGAAAATATAACACAAAACAATCAATTAAAAATAAACAATATAATCAGAAACATAGAAACCAAAATATAATTGTTGATAGTTATCTACTACTACTATGATTTAACAGTAGTGAACCTTGGACAACGTTACACATAACACACCAGTAAGTCGTAAACATTAATTCTCATACAAAGTGTATAAAGACATCACTTTTCTTTTTATTTCGTTCAAAACATAACCACATTTTTACATTATAAATAAACCAGTTTTCATAAGCATTACATTGTAATAGTAATTATTAACCAATTTTCAGGAAATATTAACACCTAAAAATGACTGTTTATCAATTTTTTAAGTACACAAAAATATACAGATCCTCATTTCACTTATCAACAAACACAGCTATTAGCTTGTATGAGTACATGAGCCTAATATTCAAACAATTGAAATCTTTTGTGTAAATATTACTTGCTTTATAAATACCCATTTCTATTGTCTTTTGTCGATAGCTTTGCACAGGCCTGAGTTGCTGGCAACAATTTACTGTTGGTATTATTCTTGATTAATTTTGTTGGAACTCATGTTAACTAGTAAATAATAATATAAAATAAGATATATTAAATTTATATTATTTATTGCAAATTATGCAATGGGTGGCAAAGACAAATGGTTACAGTATACACTTGAACATTTCATTATCTTAAAGCAACAAGTGTTTAATATAATACACTATATTGAAGTATTAGGCAACAGCCTGTACCTACATTTTTAAAATTTTGAACTACTCTAAAGAGAGGATTCACCACTTTTATAACGTTTAACTTTACTACTACTGTACTGGGGAAAATTCAGCACTGTATAACAAGAACATGCAGTATTTACGTTGTAACAATGAAACATATTCAGACATGCACATATTTTTAAGTACTATGCACTGACAATGGCGATAGGACTACACTATAGGAATATATTCATAATAAATTGTTAAATATCTGGAATTATAGATTGTAGGGTTTTCTAAGGATTTTTTCGGTAGTTATGCAGGTTTTCCAGTACCCAATTTCAGACTTTGCTTTAAACCTCAAACAACAAAAAACCATACTGTATGTAATCAAATAAATTACATTTTCTTCTTATACCCGGATTTTAGTCAAAAGATGTATTAGAAAGTAAAATAGTAACTTTAAAATAGTTAACAAACAATCAAAATAAAAAATGTAAACACTAACATTAGAACCAAATTGTACTAAAAAGTTTTATATTACATAAGTACATATAAAGATGCAAAAACATTTTTATGAAAAACATGTAGATTTAAAGTCAACGGATGTCAGTGAACTATACAAAATGCTTTGGAGGAGCACTTCAAACTCTTCTTTCCATTTTATAATCCATAATTAAAAATTTACGATTATTACAGCAATCTCTTAAAAATAAAAATCAATATTCTTCAACCTGAGCACTTCAAAATGAAAATATTTTTATCAGATTACTAGCAAATTTTCATGATTAAAGGACAAAATTTCCTTGATCTTTTGTTTGGGTCGTGTTCAATAAAACGTATCCCACTTTAAACAATTGAATTTAGACTAAAGAAAATAAACGATAACTTAGCATTATCCAACATCCAAAAGTTGAGATGAAATGCGAAGCACTTCCCGCGGTTCGGAGCCCGCTTTAAACAGTAGGTCCCCTATGTTTGTGTTTCTGTGTTGCCAGTAAAGAGACTTTGGAAAGACATGAAACATTCCGTATATATTTTTAGATTTTCTTGTTAATTTTTTAATTATAGCATATAAGTAAGGGTTTAAGTGGGAAATAGAATTCAAATTATTAAAATAAAGTACACCCCACGACAATTTTTTTAAAGCAGTGGAGAAAAAATCACGAAAGCTAAAGTTATTGCCACAACATGTGACAAGATTGTTTTCAGATTCCACTATTTTTTCTAGAACGTTCTATAAATATTAATTTCCGTAGCAATCCACCACGTTCTGTTTTATTCTAATATTTTGACTTTAGCCTCATTTTAACCCCTACTTATGCAACATTAGGAGAAAAGAAATTAAAATGTGGACATGGATGTCTGCAAATATACCAAGTGTTGCATTTAAGATAAAAATAAAATTTCAACTCTATTACTTATGTAAAACTGCTCACAGATATAGATGCCCTGACATAAATAAAGTAGATACTTTTTGTCTGCCACTTAATAATATATAAAGCTTGTTTGGCCTAACCCAGTATAGTAATTGGGGATTGGGGCGGCCCTCTTGGTCTACTGCAACATCTATAGAACAGCAACTGACAGACAAAATAGACTTCAACAATGTCGCTGACAATTTTGAAAAGATGACTTCATTCTACAAGAAAAGTAACATTGTAGAATGAAGTCATCTTTTCGGGCTTAGGCCGTGTCATCATAGGATTGATTGATGCTGACGTTTCGATAACCATTGCAGGTAGCATTATCAAAGCGTAATTTACGCTAATGCTACTTGCAACGGTTAGCGAAACGTCAGCGTCAATCAATCCTACAACATTGTAGAATGTTGAAAATAAATGTTTCACTTCAAAAATTAACAGGGTATCTTCTTATCTTTTTCCCTATACATCCTTTTGATTTTTTGTCCAAGTAAGCTTGATTGACAAGGGCGGTAAACTTAAGGACCGCCCTGGGTGACATAAGCTCTAGCTACGCCACCCATATTTAACCAATAAAGCTGGACCCTCTTTTCCGAATGGACTAAACAACAAATAGTAGGGTAATTTTTATTGTTTATTATATTGTATAATAGTATATTATTCAACGAGCGGTAATGTAGGCAATAATTCAGCGGATAGTTTGCAGCACGAGCGGCAGGCGAGTGCTGGAATCATCTAAGTGAGTTATTGCGATTACCGCGAGTAGAATACTTTAATTTTCATAAAAATCGTCAATTAGTATTGTGACATTTCAAAATTTATGACAAATATAATTTTGACAAGGGTATTTATTTTCGGCGTCACTCAATCGATTGTCCAATGTATTCATTGCACATTTGTAATTGGTTATCAAGATGTGGAGGAATGAAAATTCTATTTTGTAATCGGGTACAGAGAGTTGAGTACTGCAGTTAAACTCAACACCTGTGAAGAATGACACATATTACTTATGAAAAATTGCGTGTTAATGAGTGTATTATTTAAAAGTCGTGAATAAATGCTTTAAATTCCATTTGGCATGATTTGTGATTTCATAATTGTGCCAATAAACACTACGAATGAGAAAAAATCAAAAACCAATTCTAATACAAAACACAAGCCTTTAGTAAAAAATTTAAAACTAGACCTGATTTAATGGAAGGCATGGATACAAAGTGTTTAAAAACAGGTTAATAGTTCGTTAATGCTAGTTAAAACATAAAAATAAGTGTACATACTTGTTTGATTACACTCATGTTGTTTAAAAACCCAATTTGTCATTAATAATTTTGAATCTCGTGCAAAATGGCATATTAGTTTCATTATTATTAACAGACAAAAATTGGTTATGATTGATGGCATTAGAATAAATTTGTAAAGATAAAACTTATCAGTTAAATAAGTTTAAAAGTAATCTAATAAACAGAAGAGAAAAAGTGTAAAATAAATAAACAAAATATTGGGGGTACACTTGGATATTTGTTATAAATATGCAGCACTTGTTTAATAATTATAATAAAAAAAACTTAAAATAATTTGTTAATATTAAACCCTCAAAAACATTTTCAAAACATATTTGTAAGTTACACTGTAAACATATTTTACTTATGACAAAATGTTTGATTTCAAATAATAAAATTAAAAAAACCCTGAAGAGATCCCCCAATGCAACATATTTGTAAAAAATACCAGTGTTATACAATCGATAAAATATCACAATACAAGCCTTCTAATTCCACACTCGACACAAAATTTTGCTGTATTAATTGGATACTTATTTCCACACTCATGACAGAACTTGGACATTCGTTGGCTGGCAGCAGAATGGTTGTGAAATGTTGGAGAAGCTTCGGAGCCACTAGAATTGGGACTTCCTAATGGACTTGTCTGAGATCCCGGACACTCCAATGGTGCTAGTTTGGTGGATCTGGCTCGAATTTTCGGTGTGTTCCTGTTAAGACTGTAGTAATACTAATTGGTAAAAACAGTAAGCCAAATAACCAGCGCTAATATACTATTTTGTCTATACAGGGTGTTTAAAAAAAAGGTGAGTTATTTTATCCACTTATAGTACTAATCAAACTAAACAAAAACATATCCCCGTAAACTAACTGTTTCAGAGATAGAGGTGATTTTGTCTATTAATCAATTAACTGAAATAGTAGGCTTTTTCTTTGCAATGAAAAACACAATTTAGGTTTTTATTATTTATTTGCTGTACACATTGTATCCCGTACCATATCCAGGGGGTACAGGCCCTTAATGCTTTTGATTATGCTTCGAAAATGCTCGTTTTTAGATTCATACAGAGAGAAGTAGCTGAAAATCCAAACGTTGGTGACAATATTGTATTTACTGATGAAGCTACTGCAAAATAAGGGCAGAGGAAAATATTTTTGCTGTTGCCCTTTAGTTACACTTTACCCCCATTATTTGAAAATGTGCCCCTACATA
Source organism: Limonius californicus (assembly GCA_014611495.1). Classification (NCBI taxonomy): domain Eukaryota; kingdom Metazoa; phylum Arthropoda; class Insecta; order Coleoptera; family Elateridae; genus Limonius; species Limonius californicus. The sequence continues at coordinate 13,436 of JABXWE010103230.1, read as the reverse complement.
ATAGAGTTCATCTGTGACTTATGCACTATGGAGCTCCTCCACATTTTTCAATCCATCCCTGAGAATATCTATAACCTATCTCAACAAATGGATAGGATGAGGGGTCTAATTGCAGGACCACTTAGATCCCCTGATTTTAACTCACTAGACCCTTGGTATTTGGGAAAATGTTATATTTTTTACCTGTTAGTGCCTTTATTGTTTGTTTTTCATAGTAATGCAGTTTACTAATTAAAAAACAAAATCGCCCCTATCTCTGAAGAAGTTGGTTTGCGGACATATATTGATTAAATCTGCTGTGTTTAGTAATAAATAAAATGGTGCATAACGTCTAATTATCTTTGTATACACAGGATGTTCGGTTTGGGCTGGACAAGTTTGGATTTTTTATTCTAAATAGAATGCCCTATATATTTTTACACTTTGAAACTCCCTTTTTCAAAGTACTAGTAGGTTGTGTGTATTATTGAACTTTAATCTTCAAAACTAATTGATTATATGAAACACGACTTCATGTATTTATACAAGGTGATCGTTATTGTCAAAATACATAATTTCTAGATTGTTTCAAATGGAACAGTATATTTTTTCATAATTTCAAAGAGAATTAAATTAACTTCCATTTGACATCTGGCACTGCGCTTGCCGTTACGCGCTCAACTTGGTGTACCCACAAATAAAAAAGCATGTGGTTTTCAGCTTGGGCTACGCAGTACGTAACGATTAGGTTCCGTGCATTGTTTTACACTGTCAAACTAATTTGATAAAATTCCATCACGATTGGTAGTGGATTGTGGTAGCAAATCATTTAGACACAGAAATAGAGTTCCCTCTAAACTTATTTTATAAATTCCAAACACCACATATTCTTCTTCATTTCCACGTTTACTATTATAACGCTGGGGTGTAGTCGGGATCCTCTAACCATCTTCTAGATGTTGTTTCTGTTCCTCGCCACGTTCCTTACTTCATGTATGTTTCTTCCTCTTCTGTACACTATTTTTTTACGTTTTCTTACCATTTTATCCTTGGCCTGCCGCTCTTGCGTTTTCCGATTATTCCTATGTCCATTGTTTTTCTGGGGATTCTCTTTTTTGGCATTCTAATTAGATATCCATACCAGCTCAGTTGTTTATTTTCTATTTCACTCACTAACGGTATTTGTTCTAAATCATCTCTTATGATTTTGTTTCTTATTCGGTCTCGTCTAGTTTTCGCTATGATTGTTATGTGCTCTTAATATTTGCCGCTTTGTATGAATTGGTTCCGTAATTTGTTTGTCGCTTTGTTAGGATTAATAACGTCATTGTAATTGCAGTCCTATTTTGGGTTACTATTTTCGCTATTTTGTTTTGTCTTTCTAAAATTGAGTTATGGAAGGCCGGTTCCCTTAAACCTTGAAAGTTTCTTTGTAGGCTAATTTTCTGCCGACCAAATTCCCGGAAGTGTTGATCTCGGCGTTGCACGTGTTAGGAATTCCTTCTGGAACTGTTTCGTAAGATTTCGTAATGTGATGCAACATTTTGAGGGGTGTGCTGATCCTCTTTGCGCTTTTAATTCAGTCAGCCTTAGATCTTCGCCAGACTCCGGTCTTCGAAAATACCATCCATCGAGGGCCGTTAGAGGAGTCCATTTTCGACCTTTGGGGGCTCCGGTCACCCGTTCGGAGGCCGTAATTACGTTAAGTGCTGCAGGGGCGGCTCTTGGTGTTTTTTTTTGTGAGGGGTATCAGTAATATGTGTTCCGTTTCGCCGTTGTACCAAGGGGTATTTAACAGACCGTCGGCTACTGCCGGATTAAATGGGAATAACTTGATTCAACCCCAGTAAAAGGCAATTCTTTGGTGAATTGGCCAATCGCCTTTCGGCGGATCAACTTCGAAGCCCAACTCCCGTGGTTCTGCAGCCATTTCTTCATACCATCGAAGAGTCCTGTCTTCCCCTATTTTTTTCGGAAATCGCCGTTATATGTGCCAGTCTCCTCCGAACTTCAAGGTAAAGAATTAGTTTTTTTGTTGTGCAGTGTAAAATAAACCTTTTTTTTTGTTCGCGTCAACTTGCAGAATTTCGCGATTTTGAACTCTTTTTAGACAACCCAAAAGCGTTCTTCAATCGCTATTCATTTATTGTTTGTACAAGATATTAATATAGTATTTTAAGCGATCTTCAATCGCTATTCATTTATAGGTTGTTAAAATATTAAAATAGTATTTTTTCCTGTAAACTACGCCATTGACCACACAGATACATCGCAGTATAAATATTGTGAGTCAACGGCGTCGTTTCCTGAACGTTCAAGGATTTTCATTGTAATTGTAATTTCAAACTATTTGCGTTATAACTCGTGTCATTTGATTGTTGGTCATATTCTATTTTATTATATGTGTTTAAAAGTTTACTGTCTCTTATTGTGTCTTTTGTACTTGTTGGTGTAAGAATTTTGCAAGCTTTAAATATATATAGGAGGAGGCACAAACACGGTAAGTTCCGTTCCCGTAAGCTGCTGGCTTCTCGGCCTTCCACGAGGACCTACAACCAGCTGGATTTGGAAGGTGGCGCCTACTTATTTTGACTCGCCCTGTACACAACTAAAGATTTTCTCCCATAAGCGATTTTCACGAACTCCCCCTACTCCTCTGAGCTAAGCCGTAGGCCTTTTCCATCAAGATAGTTACGAATCGTCGAAAAAGCTCGATTGGCCGGCAACAAATTGGCGCCGCAACGTGAGTCATTTTTTGCGACTGTAACATGATCTTTCGTAAATATTTCATTTCAGCAGCTGTAATTTCTGACTTATGTTTATCTCTCATCGGCCATGATTCAGTTCCACACATAAGGGTAAGTGTGTATATGGTTTTATAAATTCTTAGTTTCGTATTAGTTTTTACTTCCTTTTTTCCGATTAGTATGTTGCTGACCTGGTAGTATATGTTACTTGCCTTTTGTATTCTGTTTTATATTTCACTGTCCATTTTTCCATTTTTTTTTGTAATAATGGTGCCTAAATACTCATACTTGTTTATTGTTTCTATTTCCCCATTTATTTGTATAGGTATTTATGTTTTCATCTTCTTCTTTTGTTAGATGCATAATTTTGGACTTTTCTTATGGGGATCTGGATCTGGATTATAGAGGAGGGTGAGATAACCTCACAACACTTAGGCCTCAATGTGGGCCCATTGTGTGTCCTCCATGCATCGGCCCTCACTCTGCTAATCCTCAAGCCATCCAACCTTGTTGATGAACCTGAGGATGTCGGCAGGTGGGGTGGTGCTGATACTGGCCATGTTAGGCCAGAAGTCCCCCAACATGGATCCTCTGATAGGAGCAAGCGCAGGGCAGTGACTTTTCTCAGGTTAGATCTGGATAACTGTAGGCAGTACTTGGCAATCCGTTTAGACAGTGAGGCAAGAGCTGCTCTCGCTTGTCGGCAGCCTCGTAGAGTGACCCATCTGCGAGTGTGACTGCGTAGGGTTTTGTCTTGTGTGATGGTATTGAGGGTGGATGTGGAGGGTGTCAACATAGGTTCCAGGCCCCATGGGACCTGATCGGAGCCTTGACGCGCCAACTCATCTGCCTTCTCATTTCCATAATTCCCGACATGCCCTTTGACCCAAACGAGTTCAACGACATTATTATTTGCAATCTCTGTCAGTGCTTGGTGACATTGGTCTACCAGCCCCGAAGTAATTTTTCAACTTCTAAGTGCTAGCAGAGTCGCCTTGCTGTCAGTGGATATTCGTATGTGTTTTCCGCTAATTTCAGTTTATCTCCTCCTTTCTTTAATAGTTCCGGTGTAATATTGTCCTCTCCTGCTGCTTTTCCATTTCTCATTGTCTTCAGCGCTTCTTCGGCTTCTTCATCTTGTGCTTCTCCTTCTTCTGTTTCTTCACTTTCATGCCGAATAAGTGTTGTTACTTGTTCTTTAAATTTTTCCCTGTAGTATTCTTTCCATGTCTTTAGTATTTCTTTATTTAATGTTTCTAATTCACCAGTTTGACCTTTAATTTTCCTTATCTGCTTTCTTTGGCTGCCGTTTAATCTTTTGATTGTATTCCAGAATTCTTTCTGACTGGTTGTATAGTCTTCTTCACCACATATTCTTAAATGGCGATTAAAGCTATATTTCCACTTTCACGATGCTGAAAAATCACGTGATTTTTACCATGTGATCTTTGTCGGTACACCAAGCTGAAGAGAAGTCACTAGCGAATTTCAAATTTTAATCTTAAACTTTATTATTTTGTTAACAGTTTAATCAATTACAATTATTGTGTACCAATAAATTTTTTTGTGAATGTGTCTGTTAACATGTATTGTAAATCTCTGCATGATCACTAAAATAGACGTAGCCCTAGCTCATATAGATAAACTATTCCAAATGAATACCCTGTATAAACAAAAATAATTTTACAATGTGTACTAGTTTTTTTTTTATGCCTTTTTTTCTAATCTTGATGATATATGGGGTACTGACGAAATACACACTAAAGGGACACCCTGTATATAATGGTACTGTTTCCTAATAACTGTTATATGCATATATTCACTAATATACAAACACTGGTAGCAGGTTGTATAGAATTTGGGACAAAATAAAAATAATAAAGTATTTGGAAATTGACAGATGTTTTAGAATGGAGTAGCTGATTTGGATAATAATTAAGGATTCATTTGAAAGAATAAAAAAAATAAATATTATTTATAGATGGCTACTTAGTGTAGGATTCCTTCATATTCTACTTGCTATTAGAAGTTGTTCTGCATAATTTACATATAGGGGTGTTTGGTCTAATCAAGGCATAGTAGCAGTAGTTTTTTAATTAAACACCCCCATATATTATTACATTTTTTTAATTCTTACCTAATGATAGACTATTGCAATGATTATAACAGTCTAAATCGTGTCTTTATGGCGCTATTCAATACTGGATGTATGGTAAACCAAGCCAAACAGTACACACAAAAAAAAAGAATAACATACAGAATGTGCCATTAAAAAATTAATGTGAATGTTTTAATTTTAGCAAAAATTAAAAACCCTAACAGTAAATTTGTTTTTAAAATAGGTACTACTTGCCTAAGCCTCACATCACTTGAATATACGAGGGTATTTTTTATATAAGGTCCGTTGGGAATGAGAATGAGAATGATGCGCGATCGCCGCAGTGCGCTTGCGCGTCTGCTCCCAGCATGCTTTGCGCGCGTTTAGAATTTAGACGCCATTTGCAGCCATATCGTCTGTCTGTGTGCTGAGCTGTAGAAGTTTATAATGTTTAAGAAAATTGAGTCGCCCGCCAACTGTCAAATACGATCTGTAATTCGATTCTTAAATGCAAGAAACTTGGCAGCAGCGGAAATTCACCGTCAGATTTGTGAAGTTTACGGTGATAATGTTCCAGGACGGGCGGGTTAATGTACATGATGAGCACGGCAACTGTCTTTTGGACAGGAAAAGGATTTTGTTAGTGGATTTTATGCCGACAGGCGCCACAATCAATTCTGATGCGTATTGTGTGACCTTGAGAAAACTCCGGCGTGCCATACAAAACAAGCGGCGTGGCCTACTGTCTTCCAGTGTGATGTTGCTCCATGACAATGCAAAGCCACATGTTTCTCCACAAACACAAAGTCTAATCAGGTCTTGTGGATGGGAACAACAGAATCATCCACCTTACAGTCCAGACCTTGCACCCAGTGATTTTCACTTGTTTCGGTACTTAAAGGAGTTCCTTGGTGGTCAACGGTTCAACGTCGACGAAGAAGTGAAAACTGGGGGCAGATTTCTTTGACGTCAGAATTCAAAAACTTGTTGATGGGTATGACAGATGTTTGAACAAAAATGAAAATTATGTAGAAAAGTAGATAAAAGTATGTAGAATATGGAAAAAATATATTTTAATGATATTTACAGTATTTTTCTTCTTATTAAAAAACGAACCTTATTTAAAAAATACCGCTCGTATAATAACGGTATATTACACATACAAATGCATTAAATTTATACAGGGAATTTTTCTATTTAGTATACATTGCCTATGTATACTTTTAAAAGAAACGCGTCAATTTCGCCTATTGTGTAGGCAACCAACTATACCGACAACTAAAAATCAGAAACAAACGTCACTATAGTTGTGAATTATTTGGGTATGAAGGTTATGTTGGTGCAGTGTTTATATTAAATAAGTATTTCACGTTGTAGGTATATAGGACGCAGATGATGACTTATTTATTAAATATAAAAATCGACAGGATGTTTCCGTAAGTCCGTGCACATTACATTTCTTTTGTACAAAACACATACATCAGGGCAGAATGGTGTAATGGTCAGCATACCTGCCTTCCAAGCAGTTGATCCGAGTTCAATTCCCGGCGATGGCAAACTTTTTTTAATTATTATTATTCAACGTAGCATAAAATATTTCATTTCATTTCTTCGGTTAAAACGTGATTACTTTCAGTTTTTATTTTACGAGAATTTATTACGCATCCCTCTGATTTAAATTTTCTAATAATTGTTTGACACTAAATAAAGATTAATTTTATTTTTTAGCATTGAATGAATTTGATTGCTGTGGTCACAGCATGCTTGAGTTGTCTGTATAGTTGGTTGCCTACGCAATAGGCGAAATTGACGCGTTTCTTTTAAAAGTATACATAGGCAATGTATACTAAAAAGAAAAATTTCCTGTATGTGAAACTTATTTTGTAAGTGAAAATGTAAAGAATATTACATTAAAATTTTAAACATACATATTACCAAGAAAATCTTTAACATTGCATTAACTAATAGATGTGCCATACCTTAATCAAATGAAAGATTTAAAGCATTTTTAAATGATTCAATAATCAACAGGGTGCCATTTAAAAATATAAAGAAATTACACAAATAGCAATTAGCCTCTATAGTGTGTCAAGTTATATTTGAATTAAGCTACTAATTTTTGAAAACTACATAATCAAAACTAATTACGTTAATTCCTTAAGCAAGCAACAAATTTGGTCATAACCTTATACAAACAATGAAGTAACTCCAAAACAACAAGGTTAGACTACTACAAAATTGCCACATTGTACTCCTCCACCGGTGAGAAAACAAAAATAGAATAATATACAATGTGATTGTAAATGATTGAGGACAGTTCGAATTTACCGCCACAAATTTTAGTGTTTCACATGTTGGTTGTGGCTATATCAATATAGGGGCGGGGCTTTTTATAAATACATATTTCATGGTCGCCGTATTTATGATTTCTGCTGGGCATTTTGAACAATGGTTGTAAAATATTGTTAAATTAATTTGGAATATTTTCACTTATTGTTAAGACGAAATTCTAAGTTTATTGTGTATTAATTGTTTTAATTAAAAAGATAAAACTATTGATTAAAATCGTTATTAACAATTAATATATATCCCTATTTCAGACGCCACCGACGAGAAATAAACAACTGACAGGATTACTGTGTTGCTACCAACATGACAATAATTTCTTATGGCGGTAAATTTAAACTAGCCTCAATCATTTACAGTCACACTGTACAAATTGTTTGGAATATAAAAATATAAATTTAATTTAGCTCGGCTTGACCAAACATCCTGTATATCTGAAACTCATTCTAAATTGTGCAGAAAAAAATTTCGTACCACTTGCCTAATAGCATTTTTAATATTTTTAAAAATTTAAATAAAACGAGTGAATCCCCCACTAAACAGATATCCTGCATAAGTCAAATGTACACTCTCACCTGCTATATGCTGAATCTGCACTAACTTTAGCATTCATAGGAACATTGTCACTGCCTTCATTAGGAGTAAGTGTTCCTGAAGAAATGAGATCGTCTGGTTTCTTCTCGGTTTGCATATGCTGTTGCTTCTCACGAAGATACATTTCTTCATACTTCTTGTACTCTTCATACATTTCATCATCTACTGAAAAAAGTTCTTCAGCTGTTGGTGTATTAGATATTATGTTGCTCTCACTCTTTTGGCTTTTTAGTGCCTACAATGAAGAATGCAATTAATAAATAAATAGTTTGGTTTATAAGAAGGGTCCCCTGCTGTACCCTCTTTAATTTTTTATTTAGCCTTAACAAACCCTATACAGGGTGAATAAAAAGTAAGGAACATCGATGCTACAGCCTTAAGTAATAACTTTACAAAAACAAAATTTCTAACAAAAGTTCCCTATCAAGTTATTTGCCACAATTTGGTGTTTTTCATTTTTTTTTTCGATAGTCATGTTTTAGCTATGATGGCATCTATATTTTTTTTAAATGGCAACCTATACTTTTTATGGCGTGACCAGTTACTGCTTTTTATTCTCTATACAGTCATGTAAAAATATCATACATTTGCATAATAAAAATTTCAAGAACAATCACGATAAACATTTATTTTTTTCACTGGCAACATTTTTCATTAGGTACACTTATTGCAAGACAAACAAAAGACAATAGCAGGTCCACAAATTAGTAAAATAGTTTCAAATCATATTTAACATCAATTTAAGAAAGCTAATGTTCAAACTGTTCGCCGTTCACTGTCTGACAGTGGGCAATACGATCAGAAAATCCTCGAACTGTATTTTGAACTGTAGCAGGTGATATTGCTCCTATATGCTCAGAGATACGAATTTTAGATTTTCCAAATTGTCTGGTCTGTTTGTATACACTGTACTTTTAAGATGTCCCCATAAAAAGAAGTCAAGCGGGTATAGATCCGGAGATCACACTGGCCACTCAATATGTCCTCTTTTTCCTATCCACCTATTTGTAAAAATTCCATCTAAATATTGACGAACATCAATGCCATAATCAGGTGGAGCACCATCTTGTTGCAACCAAATTCTATCGTTCGGCGTGTCGGGATTTTCTACATTTGGAAATAAAACAGCTAACGTGGGAACAAGTTCAAACCTCCAAAAACCCAAATACCGTTCAGCATTTAATGTGTCAACAAAGAAAAAAGGATCAAGAATTCTGTCTCCTATAATTCCCGCCCACACGTTTACCTTTTGTGGATACTGTGTGTGTAATTCTTCCATTCAATGTGGGTTATGTCGCGACCAATAACGGGAATTGTGCCGATTTACGGCTCCATTTAAAGAAAATGTGGCTTCGTCGGAGAAGATAATAGAATTCACAAACTGTGGGTCGTTATGGCACCCGTCCATCATTTCTTCACAGAACTGAATTCTCCTATCAAAATCACCTTCTGATAATTCTTGAACAAGTTAACGTTAGAAGGATGAAATTTTTCTGTACGTAAAATATTCAGTACAGTTCCTTGACGAACATTATTATCCAGGGCTAATTGTCGAGTTGAAGTATGAGGATTTTCGGAAACTGTAAGCACTATGTCCAACATTTTATTCTGTTGCTATTTTTGGACAGCGAATTTTATCCAAATCTTGATGTGGCACGTTTCTCTAAATTTTCTATTAATTTTGGTTACAGTGGACCACGTAACAAGTTCACGATTTGGATGTACAGTATTAAATAAAACGCACACATCGTCGTGAGTTCTCTTTTTAACACCGTACCCGATCATCATCAAAATTTCGATACGTTCAGTTTCTGTTAAACGTACCATGATTAGAAATTCGTATTTAACACAGGACACAGACTAAATTTTAACCACTTATTAATCTAACGGTCACCGAATCGACATTACAGATTTGCATTTGTTCAATTTTAAACATTTTCCAACAATTACCTACTATTGTCTTTTGTTTATCTTGAAATAAGTGTACCTGATGAAAAATGTTGCCAGTGACAAATAAATGATTATCGTGATTGTTCTTGAAATTTTTACTATGCAAATGTATGATATTTTTACATGCCTGTATAGAGAATAAAAATCACTAACTGGTCATGCCACAAAAAGTATAGGTTGCCATTAAAAAAAAATGTCGATGACGTCTTAGCTAAAACATATGACAATCGAAAAAAAATGAAAAACGCCCAATTATGGCAAATAACTTGATAAGAAGCTTTTGTTAGAAACTTTTTTTCGTAAAGTTATTATTTAAGGCTGTAGCATCGATGTTCCTTACTTTTTATTCGCCCTTTATATTATTAACTAGGAGGGAATTTTTCTAGAATTTAACAGTAACCAATTTGTTTAGTGTCACAATGGCGTCATCAACAATTTTGTTAAAGTGCTTGCCACAGTTTTTTATGCATTCTGATAGATTTATTAGCTTTTGCACTACCTAAAGTTTTAGTAAAGTTACATTAAGAAATTTTAGCAAGTAAAAAAACTAAAGTAGGTAAGCTGTTTGTAATATAAACCGTAGTTAATTTTCCATCAAATAATTTTTTTTCCGGAATGATGTATTTGTTACCATAGTGTAGTATGTCAGAAAATGCGAAATCCACCTTGATATTTTTGAAACTTGTTTATTTAAATAGATACGGATTTGGTTAAATGGGCAAAATTATAGTAGGTATTCTTAGAGAAGAATACGATGGTCTAATCAACTCCCAAAAGCAAGGCGCCACGGACGTCATTATTTAAACACCCCATACAGGAAAGGGTGCCCAATACAAAGTTTCGTGAAATTATTTTTCATTTTCATTTATTTAGAAGTTTATTTTTCTACGACTACGTAGGTGTGCCATGAAAATTTTATTCTTCAGAAAATGTGTCGCGAGAGTAAAAAGATTGAGAAACACTGGTGGATAACATTCTAATAATAAAGCCACTAATGAAAAAGTCGGATAGACTGTATATTATTAAATGAGAGATTTGTTACACTCTCATGATAACAAATTATTTTGGTGCTGCCATTTTTTCCTTAATGGCGTCATCGATAATTTCTTCAAATTGCATGATATAATTTTTTTATATAATTTAAGAGAGAATTTGATTGTTTTTTCATCTAGCCAGACATTTAACAAGAACACATCTAAAATTTTGGAAAGAATTAAAAAAAAAAAATGATTGACACAGTAGGACATAGAACAAAACAATCTAGACTAAAACAGTTGATTGCGTTAATTTACTTAGTTCAAATCATCTTTTAATTAATTTGAAAAACCCAATTCGCGGAGTATCACTACTATAAGTATTAATGATATTGCACAACAAAAGGTTTTTAATAATGCCTATACATAGGGACCACTACATACTACAATCTGTCCATTTTTCTAATATTTCAAATAAGCGAGATATCAAGCTAATTCGTCTGGATGAATGTAAAAGCCCTTGAAATATCACGTCTACCAGTAGCTTCATTAGTAGCAATTGTTTTGATTTAGACTGATGTAATTCTAGGGTCTTCTGTGCCATTTTTTGCTTGATGCATTTATGATGTAGCCCTATTAACAATGTCATGAAACAAATGATGACTCCGGCAGATTGTAGAAAACACTATTTAATAATATGTAATCGAATTTATTGGAACATAAACAAAAAATTAGCAGGCAGCAGCCTATACAATATTATTATTAGTATTAGAATTAGCCTAAACATCCCTATATTGGGCAATACCACGAATGTACTCACCTGTCGGTCAGGACTAGTCCTATGATCCACCTGTCGGTCGGGACTACCCCTGTGGGCCATCTGTCGGTCAGGGCTCATTCTTTCAGCTTTGATGGTATTTTTTCTGTCCTGCTCATCAAAGTAGTTCTGCACGTCCTGCTTATTTCTCAAGTTTTTCGGTTTAACTGGATCTACTAGCGAAACTGATCTTTTCAAGGAAGATAAATTTCTCTTCTTATCTATATTAAGGTTATTTCTAGTAGAACCGTAACTGGAAGTTAAAGAAGCAGTTGATTTATAAGTACCTTTGGTTGCCTGTTTCAACGGCTTAATGGACCTTTCGTTAATTTGTTTCGTCTTTTTTACTGCTAGAGAATTATGCTGATCCAGCGATCGATTGATCTTTTCACTGGCTTTAACTTTAGATGCAAGCTTTGATTCGTAATTCTGTTTATTTAAATTACTTATCAAAGGTCTCACATTATCAATACTGGAATTTGAAGAATTATCATCAACTTTCAAATTTTCCGGTATTGATAGGTTATCGTTTTCATTGATTAATCGAGGATCGATTGAAGACAAGTCATCGCTGTATTTGCGCTCTTTTGTAGTAAACCCACAGTTATTGTTTTCATTCGCATCAGAGTGAAGGAAAAAGGTTTTAGCAATTTTGTTGGAAATACTGTCAAAGTTAATGCCATTCAAGTCGTTGTTCATGTCATAACCATCTGCATAGTTTTGATTTATAAGCCTTTCAATCAACTCGAAATCATCGCTTAAAACATTCAAATTATCTTGAAAATCCGTAGGAGGGTCTATCACAGATGACCTTTTACTAATGGGACCTGACTTTATGTTACTCTTTCGTGCGTTTTCCGCTGATTTAACAACCTTGTTATTTTTATGGATGTCAGTAAGTTTTGATTTTGTATTGGTAGTGGTATGCGGGCGTTGTAACTGTTGGGTGGATGGCGACTTATTCCTAAAGAATGGTTTGAAATCATCGCACTCCAAAAGCTCCATAAGTTGACGTTCAGCCGTAACAAATGGATTGTAGTCGGACTGTTTGTCACTGGAACACATTAAACAGCATAAAAGCCCCAGAAAAATGTAACATACATTTTAAAAAAATTATTGCATATCATACATCACTGATTTACACAAATGAAACTCTATAAGACCATTAAGTACATTACAAATGGAGTCTTCGCCTTCTTATTGCCGTTTCTGACTCTTATCGCCCCTTTACTGCTCTTTAATACCCCCTTGTTGCGCCTGAAGCCAACACCGACCTTCTAAATTTAACCAGCTTCCAGTTTGAAAATCACCGATTTAAACTGTCAAACAAATAGCGGTTAAGGATATGTTTCCACTTTCGCTATGCTGAAAAATCCTGTGATTTTAGCTACTCGGTGATCTTTATTGGTAAATGTTTAACAGACTCCAGTAAGGAGGCGTGGTATTTGGAATTTAGAAAATAAATTTAGAGGGACCTCTATAAAATTGTACATTTCTGTGTTTTGAAATGATTTGCTACCACAATCCACTACCAAGCAGGATGGAATTTTAACAAATTGGTTCGACAGTTTAAAACAATGCACGGAACGTAACCTTCACGCACTGCACATATTTACACCAAGCTGAACGCGTGATGTCCCAATCACACGGCAGATTTATGGAAAAACGTCAATAACAAAAAGTAATCTAGAAATTTCGAGTATTATACAAACTAACTTAGCCTTGTCTCACACCAAAAGCGATGGGCCTCTAAGGCCTGTGAAAGCTTCATATACAGGGAATTTTTCTTTTTAGTATACATAGCCTATGTATACTTAAAAAAAAACGCGTCAATTTCGCCTATTGTGTATGCAACCAACTATACCCACAACTGAAAAACAGAAGCTAACGTCACTGTAGTTGTGAATTATTTGAGTATGAAGGTTATGTTG